>CAKAJE020000110.1:0-66789 GCA_916610135.2 Macropis europaea | reverse complement strand
CACAATTTACGTCGCTCCTATTTCAAATAGCGTATTGGGCTAAGCGGCATCGCAAAGCGCATGAATTGGCGTGTGAAATGCACTATTAAGCTTCTAGGGTAGGGCAAACAGAGACCCGATTATATCATTTTATATTATGGTTAATTTAAGAATTCAGCGAAATACTATCACATTTGTTCAATTTACGTCGCTCCTATTTCTGACAGCTAATTGGGCAAAGCGGCATCTCAAAGCGCATGAAATGAGGAGTGAAATGCACTATTAATCTTCTAGGGTAGGGCGAACAGAGACCCGATTAGAACACTTTACATTAAGGTTAATATAAGAATTCATGGAAATTCTATCACATTTGTTCAATTTACGTCGCTCCTATTTCAGATAGCGTATTGGGCTAAGCGACATCTCAATGCGCATGAAATGGCGAGTAAAATGCACTATTAAACTTCTAGGGTAGGGCAAACAGAGACCCGATTAGATCATTTTATATTTTGGTTAATATAAGAATTCAGGGATATTCTATCACATTTGTTCAATTTACGTCGCTCCTATTTCAGATAGCGTATTGGGCTAAGCGGTATCTCAAAGCGCATGAAATGGCGAGTAAAATGCACTGCTAAACTTGTAGGGTAGGGCAAACAGAGACCCGATTAGATCATTTTATATTATGGTTAATTTAAAATGTCAGCAAAATTCTGTCACGTTTGTTCAATTTACGTCGCTCCAATTTTAGATAGCGTACTGGGCTAGGCGGCATCTTAAAGCGCGTGGAATGGCGATCAAAATGCACTATTAAACTTCTATGATAGGGCAATCAGAGACCCGACTAGATCATTTTATATTTTGGTTAATATAAGAATTCAGCAAAATTCTATCACAATTGTTCAATTTACGTCGCTCCTACTTCAGATAGCGTACTGGGCTCGGCGGCATCGTAAAGCGCAAGAAATGGCGAGTAAAATGCACTATTAAACTTCTAGGGTAGGGCAAACAGAGACCCGATAAGATGATTTTATATTATGGTTAATTTAAGAATTCAGCCAAATTCTATCACATTTGTTCAATTTACGTCGCTCCTATTTCAGATAGCGTATTGGGCTAAGCGACATCTCAATGCGCATGAAATGGCGGGTAAAATGCACTATTAAACATCTAGGGTAGGGAAAACAGAGACCCGATTAGATCATTTCATATTATGGTTTATTTAAGAATTCAGAAAAATTCTATCACGTTTGTTCAATTTACGTCGCTCCTCTTTCAGATAGCGTATTGGGCTAAGCTGCTTCTCAAAGCGCATGAAATGGCGATTTAAATGCACTGTTAAACTTCTAGGGTAGGGCAAACAGAGACCCGATTAGGTCATTTTATATTATGGTTAATTTAAGAATTCAGCCAAATTCTATCACATTTGTTCAACTTACGTCGCTCCTATTTCAGATAGCGTACTGGGCGAGGCGGAAACTTAAAGCGCGTGGAATGGCGATCAAAATGCACTACTAAACTTCTATGATAGGGCAATCAGAGTCCCGATTAGATCATTTAATATTTTGGTTAATATAAGAATTCAGCGAAATTCTATCACAATTGTTCTATTTACGTCGCTCCTATTTCAGATAGCGTATTGGGCTAAGCGGCATCTCAAAGCGCATGAAATGGCGAGTGAAATGCACTATTACACTTCTAGGGTAGGGCGAACAGAGACCCGATTAGATCATTTTTCATTAAGGTTAATATAAGTATTCAGGGAAATTCTATCACATTTGTTCAATTTACGTCGCTCCTATTTCAGATATCGTATTGGGCTAAGCGGCAACTCAAAGCGCATGAAATGACGAGTGAAATGCAGTATTAAACTTCTAGGGTAGGGAGAACAGAGACCCGATTAGATCATTTTACATTAAGGTTAATGTAAGAATTCAGGGAAATTCTATCACATTTGTTCAATTTACGTCGCTCCTATTTCAGATAGCGTATTGGGCTAAGCGGCATCTCAAAGCGCATGAAATGGCGAGTAAAATGCACTGCTAAACTTGTAGGGTAGGGCAAACAGAGACCCGATTAGATCATTTTATATTGTGGTTAATTTAAGATGTCAGCAAAATTCTGTCACATTTGTTCAATTTACGTCGCTCCAATTTCAGATAGCGTTCCGGGGTAGGCGGCATCTTAAAGCGCGTGGAATGGCGATCAAAATGCACTGTTAAACTTCTAGGGTAGGGCAAACAGAGACCCGATTAGATCATTTCATATTATGGTTTATTTAAGAATTCAGAAAAATTCTATCACATTTGTTCAATTTACGTCGCTCCTATTTCAGATAGCTTATTGGGCTAAGTGGCATCTCAAAGCGCATGAAATGACGAGTGAAATGCACTAGTAATCTTCTAGGGTAGGGCGAACAGAGATCCGATTAGATCATTTTATATTACGGTTAATATAAGAATTCAGCGTAATTCTATCACATTTGTTCAACATACGTCGCTCCTATTTGAGATAGCGTACTGGGCTAGGCGGCATCTTAAAGCGCGTGGAAGGGCGAGTAAAATATACTTGTAAACTTCTATGATAGGGCAATCAGAGTCCCGTTTAGATCATTTTATATTTTGTTTAATATAAGATTTCAGGGAAATTCTATCACATTTGTTGAATTTACGTCGCTCCTATTTCAGATAGCGTATTGGGCTAAGCGGCATCTCAAAGCGCATGAAATGGCGAGTGAAATGCACTATTACACTTCTAGGGTAGGGCGAACAGAGACCCGATTAGATCATTTTACATTAAGGTTAATATAAGTATTCAGGGAAATTCTATCACATTTGTTCAATTTACGTCGCTCCTATTTCAGATAGCGTATTGGGCTAAGCGGCATCTAAAAGCGCATGAAATGGCGAGTAAAATGCACTGTTAAAATCTAGGGTAGGGCAAACAGAGACCCGATTAGATCATTTCATATTATGGTTTATTTAAGAATTCAGAAAAATTCTATCACGTTTGTTCAATTTACGTCGCTCCTCTTTCAGATAGCGTATTGGGCTAAGCTGCTTCTCAAAGCGCATGAAATGGCGATTTAAATGCACTGTTACACTTCTAGGGTAGGGCAAACAGAGACCCGATTAGATCATATTATATTATGGTTAATTTAAGAATTCAGCCAAATTCTATCACATTTGTTCAACTTACGTCGCTCCTATTTCAGATAGCGTACTGGGCGAGGCGGAAACTTAAAGCGCGTGGAATGGCGATCAAAATGCACTACTAAACTTCTATGATAGGGCAATCAGAGTCCCGATTAGATCATTTAATATTTTGGTTAATATAAGAATTCAGCGAAATTCTATCACAATTGTTCTATTTACGTCGCTCCTATTTCAGATAGCGTATTGGGCTAAGCGGCATCTCAAAGCGCATGAAATGGCGAGTGAAATGCACTAGTAATCTTCTAGGGTAGGGCGAACAGAGATCCGATTAGATCATTTTATATTACGGTTAATATAAGAATTCAGCGTAATTCTATCACATTTGTTCAACATACGTCGCTCCTATTTGAGATAGCGTACTGGGCTAGGCGGCATCTTAAAGCGCGTGGAAGGGCGAGTAATATATACTTCTAAACTTCTATGATAGGGCAATCAGAGTCCCGTTTAGATCATTTTATATTTTGTTTAATATAAGATTTCAGGGAAATTCTATCACATTTGTTGAATTTACGTCGCTCCTATTTCAGATAGCGTATTGGGCTAAGCGGCATCTCAAAGCGCATGAAATGGCGAGTGAAATGCACTATTACACTTCTAGGGTAGGGCGAACAGAGACCCGATTAGATCATTTTACATTAAGGTTAATATAAGTATTCAGGGAAATTCTATCACATTTGTTCAATTTACGTCGCTCCTATTTCAGATAGCGTATTGGGCTAAGCGGCATCTAAAAGCGCATGAAATGGCGAGTAAAATGCACTGTTAAACTTCTAGGGTAGGGCAAACAGAGACCCGATTAGATCATTTCATATTATGGTTTATTTAAGAATTCAGAAAAATTCTATCGCGTTTGTTCAATTTACGTCGCTCCTCTTTCAGATAGCGTATTGGGCTAAGCTGCTTCTCAAAGCGCATGAAATGGCGATTTAAATGCACTGTTAAACTTCTAGGGTAGGGCAAACAGAGACCCGATTAGATCATATTATATTATGGTTAATTTAAGAATTCAGCCAAATTCTATCACATTTGTTCAACTTACGTCGCTCCTATTTCAGATAGCGTACTGGGCGAGGCGGAAACTTAAAGCGCGTGGAATGGCGATCAAAATGCACTACTAAACTTCTATGATAGGGCAATCAGAGTCCCGATTAGATCATTTAATATTTTGGTTAATATAAGAATTCAGCGAAATTCTATCACAATTGTTCTATTTACGTCGCTCCTATTTCAGATAGCGTATTGGGCTAAGCGGCATCTCAAAGCGCATGAAATGGCGAGTGAAATGCACTAGTAATCTTCTAGGGTAGGGCGAACAGAGATCCGATTAGATCATTTTATATTACGGTTAATATAAGAATTCAGCGTAATTCTATCACATTTGTTCAACATACGTCGCTCCTATTTGAGATAGCGTACTGGGCTAGGCGGCATCTTAAAGCGCGTGGAAGGGCGAGTAAAATATACTTCTAAACTTCTATGATAGGGCAATCAGAGTCCCGTTTAGATCATTTTATATTTTGTTTAATATAAGATTTCAGGGAAATTCTATCACATTTCTTGAATTTACGTCGCTCCTATTTCAGATAGCGTATTGGGCTAAGCGGCATCTCAAAGCGCATGAAATGGCGAGTGAAATGCACTATTACACTTCTAGGGTAGGGCGAACAGAGACCCGATTAGATCATTTTACATTAAGGTTAATATAAGTATTCAGGGAAATTCTATCACATTTGTTCAATTTACGTCGCTCCTATTTCAGATAGCGTATTGGGCTAAGCGGCATCTAAAAGCGCATGAAATGGCGAGTAAAATGCACTGTTAAACTTCTAGGGTAGGGCAAACAGAGACCCGATTAGATCATTTCATATTATGGTTTATTTAAGAATTCAGAAAAATTCTATCGCGTTTGTTCAATTTACGTCGCTCCTCTTTCAGATAGCGTATTGGGCTAAGCTGCTTCTCAAAGCGCATGAAATGGCGATTTAAATGCACTGTTAAACTTCTAGGGTAGGGCAAACAGAGACCCGATTAGATCATATTATATTATGGTTAATTTAAGAATTCAGCCAAATTCTATCACATTTGTTCAACTTACGTCGCTCCTATTTCAGATAGCGTACTGGGCGAGGCGGAAACTTAAAGCGCGTGGAATGGCGATCAAAATGCACTACTAAACTTCTATGATAGGGCAATCAGAGTCCCGATTAGATCATTTAATATTTTGGTTAATATAAGAATTCAGCGAAATTCTATCACAATTGTTCTATTTACGTCGCTCCTATTTCAGATAGCGTATTGGGCTAAGCGGCATCTCAAAGCGCATGAAATGGCGAGTGAAATGCACTATTACACTTCTAGGGTAGGGCGAACAGAGACCCGATTAGATCATTTTACATTATGGTTAATTTAAGAATTCAGCCAAATTCTATCACATTTGTTCAATTTACGTCGCTCCAATTTCAGATAGCGTACTGGGCTAGGCGGAATCTTAAAGCGCGTGGATTGGCGAGTAAAATGCACTATTAAACTTCTATGATAGGGCAATCAGAGACCCGATTAGATCATTTTATATTTTGGTTAATATAAGAATTCAGCGAAATTCTATCACAATTGTTCTATTTACGTCGCTCCTATTTCAGATAGCGTATTGGGCTAAGCGGCATCTCAAAGCGCATGAAATGACGAGTGAAATGCACTACTAAACTTCTAATGTAGGGCGAACAGAGACCTGATTAGATCATTTTACATTAAGGTTAATATAAGAATTCAGGGAAATTCTATCACATTTGTTCAATTTACGTCGCTCCTATTTCAGATAGCGTATTGGGCTAAGCGCCATCTCAAAGCGCATGAAATGGCGAGCAAAGTGCACTATTAAACTTCTAGGGTAGGGCAAACAGAGACCCGATTAGATAATTTTATATTACGGTTAATATAATAATTGAGCGTAATTCTATCACATTTGTTCAACTTACGTCGCTCCTATTTCAGATAGTGTACTGGGCTAGGCGGCATCTCAAAGCGCATGACATGACGAGTGAAATGCACTATTAAACATCTATGATAGGGCAAAGAGAGACCCGATTAGATCATTTGATATTATGGTTAATTTAAGAATTCAGCGAAATTCTATCACATTTGTTCAATGGACGTCGCTCCTATTGCAGATAGCGTATTGGGCTAAGCGCCATCTCAAAGCGCATGAAATGGCGAGCAAAGTGCACTATTAAACTTCTAGGGTAGGGCAAACAGAGACCCGATTAGATCATTTTATATTACGGTTAATATAAGAATTCAGCGTAATTCTATCACATTTGTTCAACTTACGTCGCTCCTATTTCAGATAGCGTACTGGGCTAGGCGGCATCTTAAAGCGCGTGGAATGGCGAGTAAAATGCACTATTAAACTTCTATGATAGGGCAATCGGAGACCCGATTAGATCACTTTATATTTTGGTTATTATAAGTATTCAGCGAAATTCTATCACATGTGTTCAACTTACGTCGCTCCTATTTCAGATAGCTTATTGGGCTAAGCGGCATCTCAAAGCGCATGAAATGGCGAGTGAAATGCACTATTAAACTTCTAGGGTAGGGCGAACAAAGACCCGATTAGATCATTTTACACTGAGGTGTATATAGGAATTCAGGGAAATTCTAGCACATTTGTTCAATTTACGTCGCTCCTATTTCAGATAGCGTATTGGGCTAAGCGCCATCTCAAAGCGCATGAAATGGCGAGCAAAGTGCACTATTAAACTTCTAGGGTAGGGCAAACAGAGACCCGATTAGATCATTTTATATTATGGTTAATTTAAGTATTCAGCCAAATTCTATCACATTTGTTCAACTTACGTCGCTCCTATTTCAGATAGCGTACTGGGCTAGGCGGAATCTTAAAGCGCGTGGATTGGCGAGTAAAATGCACTATTAAACTTCTATGATAGGGCAATCAGAGACCCGATTAGATCATTTTTTATTTTGGTTAATATAAGAATTCAGCGAAATTCTATCACAATTGTTCTATTTACGTCGCTCCTATTTCAGATAGCGTATTGGGCTAAGCGGCATCTCAAAGCGCATGAAATGACGAGTGAAATGCACTACTAAACTTCTAATGTAGGGCGAACAGAGACCTGATTAGATCATTTTACATTAAGGTTAATATAAGAATTCAGGGAAATTCTATCACATTTGTTCAATTTACGTCGCTCCTATTTCAGATAGCGTATTGGGCTAAGCGCCATCTCAAAGCGCATGAAATGGCGAGCAAAGTGCACTATTAAACTTCTAGGGTAGGGCAAACAGAGACCCGATTAGATAATTTTATATTACGGTTAATATAATAATTGAGCGTAATTCTATCACATTTGTTCAACTTACGTCGCTCCTATTTCAGATAGTGTACTGGGCTAGGCGGCATCTCAAAGCGCATGAAATGACGAGTGAAATGCACTATTAAACATCTACGATAGGGCAAAGAGAGACCCGATTAGATCATTTGATATTATGGTTAATTTAAGAATTCAGCGAAATTCTATCACATTTGTTCAATGGACGTCGCTCCTATTGCAGATAGCGTATTGGGCTAAGCGCCATCTCAAAGCGCATGAAATGGCGAGCAAAGTGCACTATTAAACTTCTAGGGTAGGGCAAACAGAGACCCGATTAGATCATTTTATATTACGGTTAATATAAGAATTCAGCGTAATTCTATCACATTTGTTCAACTTACGTCGCTCCTATTTCAGATAGCGTACTGGGCTAGGCGGCATCTTAAAGCGCGTGGAATGGCGAGTAAAATGCACTATTAAACTTCTATGATAGGGCAATCGGAGACCCGATTAGATCACTTTATATTTTGGTTATTATAAGTATTCAGCGAAATTCTATCACATTTGTTCAACTTACGTCGCTCCTATTTCAGATAGCTTATTGGGCTAAGCGGCATCTCAAAGCGCATGAAATGGCGAGTGAAATGCACTATTAAACTTCTAGGGTAGGGCGAACAAAGACCCGATTAGATCATTTTACACTGAGGTGTATATAGGAATTCAGGGAAATTCTATCACATTTGTTCAATTTACGTCGCTCCTATTTCAGATAGCGTATTGGGCTAAGCGCCATCTCAAAGCGCATGAAATGGCGAGCAAAGTGCACTATTAAACTTCTAGGGTAGGGCAAACAGAGACCCGATTAGATCATTTTATATTATGGTTAATTTAAGTATTCAGCCAAATTCTATCACATTTGTTCAACTTACGTCGCTCCTATTTCAGATAGCGTACTGGGCTAGGCGGAATCTTAAAGCGCGTGGATTGGCGAGTAAAATGCACTATTAAACTTCTATGATAGGGCAATCGGAGTCCCGTTTAGATCATTTTATATTTTGGTTAATATAAGAATTCAGCGAAATTCTATCACAATTGTTCTATTTACGTCGCTCCTATTTCAGATAGCGTATTGGGCTAAGCGGCATCTCAAAGCGCATGAAATGACGAGTAAAATGCACTATTAAACTTCTAGGGTAGGGCAAACAGAGACCCGATTAGATCATTTTATATTATGGTTAATTTAAGAATTCAGCCAAATTCTATCACATTTGTTCAATTTACGTCGCTCCAATTTCAGATAGCGTACTGGGCTATGCGGAATCTTAAAGCGCGTGGATTGGCGAGTAAAATGCACTATTAAACTTCTATGATAGGGCAATCAGAGACCCGATTAGATCATTTTATATTTTGGTTAATATAAGAATTCATCGAAATTCTATCACAATTGTTCTATTTGCGTCGCTCCTATTTCAGATAGCGTATTGGGCTAAGCGGCATCTCAAAGCGCATGAAATGACGAGTGAAATGCACTACTAAACTTCTAATGTAGGGCGAACAGAGACCTGATTAGATCATTTTACATTAAGGTTAATATAAGAATTCAGGGAAATTCTATCACATTTGTTCAATTTACGTCGCTCCTATTTCAGATAGCGTATTGGGCTAAGCGCCATCTCAAAGCGCATGAAATGGCGAGCAAAGTGCACTATTAAACTTCTAGGGTAGGGCAAACAGAGACCCGATTAGATAATTTTATATTACGGTTAATATAATAATTGAGCGTAATTCTATCACATTTGTTCAACTTACGTCGCTCCTATTTCAGATAGTGTACTGGGCTAGGCGGCATCTCAAAGCGCATGAACTGACGAGTGAAATGCACTATTAAACATCTATGATAGGGCAAAGAGAGACCCGATTAGATCATTTGATATTATGGTTAATTTAAGAATTCAGCGAAATTCTATCACATTTGTTCAATGGACGTCGCTCCTATTGCAGATAGCGTATTGGGCTAAGCGCCATCTCAAAGCGCATGAAATGGCGAGCAAAGTGCACTATTAAACTTCTAGGGTAGGGCAAACAGAGACCCGATTAGATCATTTTATATTACGGTTAATATAAGAATTCAGCGTAATTCTATCACATTTGTTCAACTTACGTCGCTCCTATTTCAGATAGCGTACTGGGCTAGGCGGCATCTTAAAGCGCGTGGAATGGCGAGTAAAATGCACTATTAAACTTCTATGATAGGGCAATCGGAGACCCGATTAGATCACTTTATATTTTGGTTATTATAAGAATTCAGCGAAATTCTATCACATTTGTTCAACTTACGTCGCTCCTATTTCAGATAGCTTATTGGGCTAAGCGGCATCTCAAAGCGCATGAAATGGCGAGTGAAATGCACTATTAAACTTCTAGGGTAGGGCGAACAAAGACCCGATTAGATCATTTTACACTGAGGTGTATATAGGAATTCAGGGAAATTCTATCACATTTGTTCAATTTACGTCGCTCCTATTTCAGATAGCGTATTGGGCTAAGCGCCATCTCAAAGCGCATGAAATGGCGAGCAAAGTGCACTATTAAACTTCTAGGGTAGGGCAAACAGAGACCCGATTAGATCATTTTATATTATGGTTAATTTAAGAATTCAGCCAAATTCTATCACATTTGTTCAACTTACGTCGCTCCTATTTCAGATAGCGTACTGGGCTAGGCGGAATCTTAAAGCGCGTGGATTGGCGAGTAAAATGCACTATTAAACTTCTATGATAGGGCAATCGGAGTCCCGTTTAGATCATTTTATATTTTGGTTAATATAAGAATTCAGTGAAATTCTATCACAATTGTTCTATTTACGTCGCTCCTATTTCAGATAGCGTATTGGGCTAAGCGGCATCTCAAAGCGCATGAAATGACGAGTGAAATGCACTACTAAACTTCTAGGGTAGGGCGAACAGAGACCTGATTAGATCATTTTACATTAAGGTTAATATAAGAATTCAGGGAAATTCTATCACATTTGTTCAACTTACGTCGCTCCTATTTCAGATAGAGTACTGGGCTAGGCGGCATCTCAAAGCGCATGAAATGACGAGTGAAATGCACTATTAAACATCTATGATAGGGCAAACAGAGACCCGATTAGATCATTTGATATTATGGTTAATTTAAGAATTCAGCGAAATTCTATCACATTTGTTCAATGGACGTCGCTCCTATTGCAGATAGCGTATTGGGCTAAGCAGCATCCCAAAGCGCATGAAATGGCGAGTGAAATGCACTATTAAACTTCTAGGGTAGGTTGAACAGAGAACCGATTAGATCATTTTATATTACGGTTAATATAAGAATTCAGCGTAATTCTATCACATTTGTTCAACTTACGTCGCTCCTACTTCAGATAGCGTACTGGGCTCGGCGGCATCTTAAAGCGCAAGAAATGGCGAGTAAAATGCACTATTAAACTTCTAGGTTAGGGCAAACACAGACCCGATAAGATGATTTTATATTATGGTTAATTTAAGAATTCAGCGAAACTCTATCATATTTGTTCAATTTACGTCGCTCCTATTTCAGATAGCGTATTGGGCTAAGCGGCATCTCAATGCGCATGAAATGGCGAGTAAAATGCACTTTTAAACTTCTAGGATAAGGCAAACAGGGACCCGATTAGATCATCTTATATTACGGTTAATATAAGAATTCAGCGTAATTCTGTCACATTTGTTCAACTTACGTCGCTCCTATTTCAGATAGCGTACTGGGCTAGGCGGCATCTTAAAGCGCGTGGAATGGCGAGTAAAATGCACAACTAAACTTCTATGATAGGGCAATCAGAGTCCCGTTTAGATCATTTTATATTTTGTTTAATATAAGATTTCAGGGAAATTCTATCACATTTGTTCAATTTACGTCGCTCCTATTTCAGATAGCGTATTGGGCTAAGCGGCATCTCAAAGCGCATGAAATGGCGAGTAAAATGCACTGTTAAACATCTAGGGTAGGGCAAACAGAGACCCGATTAGATCATTTTACATTAAGGTTAATATAAGTATTCTGGGAAATTCTATCACATTTGTTCAATTTACGTCGCTCCTATTTCAGATAGCGTATTGGGCAAAGCGGCATCTCAAAGCCCATGAAATGGCGAGTAAAATGCACTGCTAAACTTGTAGGGTAGGGCAAACAGAGACCCGATTAGATCATTTTATATTATGGTTAATTTAAGATGTCAGCACAATTCTGTCACATTTGTTCAGTTTACGTCGCTCCAATTTCAGACAGCGTACTGGGCTAGGCGGCATCTTAAAGCGCGAGGAATGGCGAGTAAAATACACTGTTAAACTTCTATGATAGGGCAATCAGAGACCCGATTAGATCATTTTATATTACGGTTAATATAAGAATTCAGCGTAATTCTATCACATTTGTTCAACATACGTCGCTCCTATTTCAGATAGCGTACTGGGCTAGGCGGCATCTCAAAGCGCATGAAATGACGAGTGAAATGCAGTATTAAACATCTATGATAGGGCAAACAGAGACCCGATTAGATCATTTGATATTATGGTTAATTTAAGAATTCAGCGAAATTCTATCACATTTGTTCAATGGACGTCGCTCCTATTGCAGATAGCGTATTGGGCTAAGCGGCATCTCAAAGCGCATGAAATGGCGAGTGAAATGCACTATTAAACTTCTAGGGTAAGGCAAACAGAGACCCGATTAGATGATTTCATATTACGGTTAATATAAGAATTCAGCGTAATTCTATAATATTTGTTCACTTTACGTCGCTCCTATTTCAGATGCGTATTGGGCTAAGCGGCATCTCAAAGCGCATGAAATGGCGACTAAAATGCACTATTAAACTTCTAGGGTAAGGCAAACAGAGACCCGATTAGATCATTTTATATTACGGTTAATATAAGAATTCAGCGTCATTCTATCACATTTGTTCAACTTACGTCGCTGATATTTCAGATAGCGTATTGGGCTAAGCGGCATCTCAAAGCGCGAGGAATGGCGAGTAAAATTCACTGTTAAACTTCTATGATAGGGCAATCGGAGACCCGATTAGATCACTTTATATTTTGGTTATTATAAGAATTCAGCGAAATTCTATCACATTTGTTCAACTTACGTCGCTCCTATTTCAGATAGCTTATTGGGCTAAGCGGCATCTCAAAGCGCATGAAATGGCGAGTGAAATGCACTATTAAACTTCTAGGGTAGGGCGAACAAAGACCCGATTAGATCATTTTACTCTGAGGTGTATATAAGAATTCAGGGAAATTCTATCACATTTGTTCAATTTACGTCGCTCCTATTTCAGATAGCGTATTGGGCTAAGCGTCATCTCAAAGCGCATGAAATGGCGAGCAAAGTGCACTATTAAACTTCTAGGGTAGGGCAAACAGAGACCCGATTAGATCATTTTATATTACGGTTAATATAAGAATTCAGCGTAATTCTATCACATTTGTTCAACTTACGTCGCTCCTATTTCAGATAGCGTACTGGGCTAGGCGGCATCTTAAAGCGCGTGGAATGGCGAGTAAAATGCACTATTAAACTTCTATGATAGGTCTATCAGAGACCCGATTAGATCATTTTACATTAAGGTTAATATAAGTATTCTGGGAAATTCTATCACATTTGTTCAATTTACGTCGCTCCTATTTCAGATAGCGTATTGGGCAAAGCGGCATCTCAAAGCCCATGAAATGGCGAGTAAAATGCACTGCTAAACTTGTAGGGTAGGGCAAACAGAGACCCGATTAGATCATTTTATATTATGGTTAATTTAAGATGTCAGCACAATTCTGTCACATTTGTTCAATTTACGTCGCTCCAATTTCAGATAGCGTACTGCGCTAGGCGGCATCTTAAAGCGCGTGGAATGGCGATCAAAATGCACTATTAAACTTCTATGATTGGGCAATCAGAGACCCGACTAGATCATTTTATATTTTGGTTAATATAAGAATTCAGCGAAATTCTATCACAATTGTCCAATTTACGTCGCTCCTATTTCAGATAGCGTATTGGGCTAAGCGGCATCTCAAAGCGCATGAAATGACGAGTGAAAGCCACTGTTAAACTTCTAGGGTAGGGCGAACAGAGAACCGATTAGATCATTTTATATTACGGTTAATATAAGAATTCAGCGTAATTCTATCACATTTGTTCAACTTACGTCGCTCCTACTTCAGATAGCGTACTGGGCTCGGCGGCATCTTAAAGCGCAAGAAATGGCGAGTAAAATGCACTATTAATCTCCTAGGGTAGGGCAAACAGAGACCCGATAAGATGATTTTATATTATGGTTAATTTAAGAATTCAGCGAAACTCTATCATATTTGTTCAATTTACGTCGCTCCTATTTCAGATAGCGTATTGGGCTAAGCGGCATCACAATGCGCATGAAATGGCGAGTAAAATGCACTTTTAAACTTCTAGGATAAGGCAAACAGGGACCCGATCAGATCATTTTATATTACGGTTAATATAAGAATTCAGCGTAATTCTGTCACATTTGTTCAACTTACGTCGCTCCTATTTCAGATAGCGTACTGGGCTAGGCGGCATCTTAAAGCGCGTGGAATGGCGAGTAAAATGCACAACTAAACTTCTATGATAGGGCAATCAGAGTCCCGTTTAGATCATTTTATATTTTGTTTAATATAAGATTTCAGGGAAATTCTATCACATTTGTTCAATTTACGTCGCTCCTATTTCAGATAGCGTATTGGGCTAAGCGGCATCTCAAAGCGCATGAAATGGCGAGTAAAATGCACTGTTAAACTTCTAGGGTAGGGCAAACGGAGACCCGATTAGACCATTTTATATTATGGTTAATTTAAGAATTCAGTCAAATTCTATCACATTTGTTCAATTTACGTCGCTCCTATTTCAGATAGCGTACTGGGCTAGGCGGAATCGTAAAGCGCGTGGATTGGCGAGTAAAATGCACTGTTAAACTTCTTTGATAGGGCAATCAGAGACCCGATTAGATCATTTTATATTATGGTTAATTTAAGAATTCAGCCAAATTCTATCACATTTGTTCAATTTACGTCGCTCCTATTTCAGATAGCGTACTGGGCTAGGCGGAATCTTAAAGCGCGTGGATTGGCGAGTAAAATGCACTATTAAACTTCTATGATAGGGCAATCAGAGACCCGGTTAGATCATTTTATATTTTGGTTAATATAAGAATTCAGCGAAATTCTATCACATTTATTCAATTTACGGCGCTCCTATTTCAGATAGCGTACTGGGCTAGGCGGAATCTTAAAGCGCGTGAATTGGCGAGTAAAATGCACTATTAAACTTCTATGATAGGGCAATCAGAGACCCGATTAGATCATTTTATATTTTGGTTAATATAAGAATTCAGCGAAATTCTATCACAATTGTTCTATTTACGTCGCTCCTATTTCAGATAGCGTATTGGGCTAAGCGGCATCTCAAAGCGCATGAAATGGCGAGTAAAATGCACTGCTAAACTTGTAGGGTAGGGCAAACAGAGACCCGATTAGATCATTTTATATTATGGTTAATTTAAGATGTCAGCAAAATTCTGTCACATTTGTTCAATTTACGTCGCTCCAATTTCAGATAGCGTACTGGGTTAGGCGCCATCTCAAAGCGCATGAAATGGCGAGAAAAATGCACTATTAAACTTCTAGGGTAGGACAAACAGAGACCCGATTAGATCATTTTATATTATGGTTAATTTAAGAATTCAGCCAAATTCTATCACATTTGTTCAATTTACGTCGCTCCTATTTCAGATAGCGTACTGGGCTAGGCGGAATCTTAAAGCGCGTGGATTGGCGAGTAAAATGCACTGTTAAACTTCTTTGATAGGGCAATCAGAGACCCGATTAGATCATTTTATATTTTGGTTAATATAAGAATTCAGCGAAATTCTATCACAATTGTTCTATTTACGTCGCTCCTATTTCTGATAGCCTATTGGGCTAAGCGGCATCTCAAAGCGCATGAAATGGCGAGTGAAATGCACTATTAAACTTCTTTGGTAGGGCGAACAGAGACCCGATTAGATCATTTTACATTAAGGTTAATATAAGTATTCAGCGAGATTCTCTCACATTTGTTCAATTTACGTCGCATATATTTCAGATAGCGTATTGGGCTAAGCGGCATCTCAAAGCGCAAGAAATGGCGAGTAAAATGCACTATTAAACTTGTAGGGTAGGGCAACCAGAGACCCGATTAGATCATTTTATATTATCGTTAATTTAAAAATTCAGCGTAATCCTATCACATTTTTTCAATTTACGTCGTTCCTATTTCAGCTAGCGTACTGGGCTAGGCGGGATCTTATAACGCGAGGAATGGCGAGTAAAATGCACTGTTAAACTTCTATGATAGGGCAATCAGGGACACGACTAGATCACTTTATATTTTGGTTATTATAAGAATTCAGCGAAATTCTATCACATTTGTTCAATTTACGTCGCTCCTATTTCAGATAGCTTATTGGGCTAAGCGGCATCTCAAAGCGCATGAAATGGCGAGTGAAATGCACTATTAAACTTCTATGATAGGTCTATCAGAGACCCGATTAGATCATTTTACATTAAGGTTAATATAAGTATTCTGGGAAATTCTATCACATTTGTTCAATTTACGTCGCTCCTATTTCAGATATCGTATTGGGCTAAGCGGCATCTCAAAGCGAATGAAATGACGAGTGAAATGCACTAGTAATCTTCTAGGGTAGGGCGAACAGAGACCCGATTAGATCATTTTATATTACGGTTAATATAAGAATTCAGCGTAATTCTATCACATTTGTTCAACTTACGTCGCTCCTATTTCAGATAGCATACTGGGCTAGGCGGTATCTTAAAGCGCGTGGAATGGCGAGTAAAATGCACTACTAAACTTCTATGATAGGGCAATCAGTGTCCCGTTTAGATCATTTTATATTTTGTTTAATATAAGATTTCAGGGAAATTCTATCACATTTGTTCAATTTACGTCGCTCCTATTTCAGATAGCGTATTGGGCTAAGCGGCATCTCAAATCGCATGAAATGGCGAGTAAAATGCATTATTAAACTTCTAGGGTACGGCAAACAGAGACCCGATTAGATCATTTTATATTATGGTTAATTTAAGAATTCAGCCAAATTCTATCACATTTGTTCAATTTACGTCGCTCCTATTTCAGATAGCGTATTGGGCTAAGCGCCATCTCAAAGCGCATGAAATGGCGAGTAAAATGCACTATTAAACATCTACGGTAGGGCAAACAGAGACCCGATTAGATCATTTTATATTATGGTTAATTTAAGAATTCAGCCAAATTCTATCACATTTGTTCAATTTACGTCGCTACTATTTCAGATAGCGTATTAGGCTAAGCGCCATCTCAAAGCGCATGAAATGGCGAGTAAAATGCACTATTAAACTTCTACGGTAGGGCAAACAGAGACCCGATTAGATCATTTTATATTATGGTTAATTTAAGAATTCAGCCAAATTCTATCACATTTGTTCAATTTACGTCGCTCCTATTTCGGATAGCGTACTGGGCTAGGCGGAATCTTAAAGCGCGTGGATTGGCGAGTAAAATGCACTATTAAACTTCTATGATAGGGCAATCAGAGACCCGATTAGATCATTTTATATTTTGGTTAATATAAGAATTCAGCGAAATTCTATCACATTTATTCAATTTACGGCGCTCCTATTTCAGATAGCGTACTGGGCTAGGCGGAATCTTAAAGCGCGTGAATTGGCGAGTAAAATGCACTATTAAACTTCTATGATAGGGCAATCAGAGACCCGATTAGATCATTTTATATTTTGGTTAATATAAGAATTCAGCGAAATTCTATCACAATTGTTCTATTTACGTCGCTCCTATTTCAGATAGCGTATTGGGCTAAGCGGCATCTCAAAGCGCATGAAATGGCGAGTAAAATGCACTGCTAAACTTGTAGGGTAGGGCAAGCAGAGACCCGATTAGATCATTTTATATTATGGTTAATTTAAGATGTCAGCAAAATTCTGTCACATTTGTTCAATTTACGTCGCTCCAATTTCAGATAGCGTACTGGGTTAGGCGCCATCTCAAAGCGCATGAAATGGCGAGAAAAATGCACTATTAAACTTCTAGGGTAGGGCAAACAGAGACCCGATTAGATCATTTTATATTATGGTTAATTTAAGAATTCAGCCAAATTCTATCACATTTGTTCAATTTACGTCGCTCCTATTTCAGATAGCGTACTGGGCTAGGCGGAATCTTAAAGCGCGTGGATTGGCGAGTAAAATGCACTGTTAAACTTCTTTGATAGGGCAATCAGAGACCCGATTAGATCATTTTATATTTTGGTTAATATAAGAATTCAGCGAAATTCTATCACAATTGTTCTATTTACGTCGCTCCTATTTCAGATAGCCTATTGGGCTAAGCGGCATCTCAAAGCGCATGAAATGGCGAGTGAAATGCACTATTAAACTTCTTTGGTAGGGCGAACAGAGACCCGATTAGATCATTTTACATTAAGGTTAATATAAGTATTCAGCGAGATTCTCTCACATTTGTTCAATTTACGTCGCATATATTTCAGATAGCGTATTGGGCTAAGCGGCATCTCAAAGCGCAAGAAATGGCGAGTAAAATGCACTATTAAACTTCTAGGGTAAGGCAAACAGGGACCCGATTAGATCATTTTATATTATGGTTAATTTAAGAATTCAGCCAAACTCTATCACATTTGTTCAATTTACGTCGCTCCTATTTCAGATAGCGTATTGGGCTAAGCGCCATCTCAAAGCGCATGAAATGGCGAGTAAAATGCACTATTAAACTTCTAGGGTAGGGCGAACAGAGACCCGATTAGATCATTTTACATTAAGGTTAATATAAGTATTCAGCGAGATTCTCTCACATTTGTTCAATTTACGTCGCATATATTTCAGATAGCGTATTGGGCTAAGCGGCATCTCAAAGCGCAAGAAATGGCGAGTAAAATGCACTATTAAACTTGTAGGGTAGGGCAACCAGAGACCCGATTAGATCATTTTATATTATCGTTAATTTAAAAATTCAGCGTAATCCTATCACATTTTTTCAATTTACGTCGTTCCTATTTCAGCTAGCGTACTGGGCTAGGCGGGATCTTATAACGCGAGGAATGGCGAGTAAAATGCACTATTAAACTTCTATGATAGGTCTATCAGAGACCCGATTAGATCATTTTACATTAAGGTTAATATAAGTATTCTGGGAAATTCTATCACATTTGTTCAATTTACGTCGCTCCTATTTCAGATATCGTATTGGGCTAAGCGGCATCTCAAAGCGCATGAAATGACGAGTGAAATGCACTAGTAATCTTCTAGGGTAGGGCGAACAGAGACCCGATTAGATCATTTTATATTACGGTTAATATAAGAATTCAGCGTAATTCTATCACATTTGTTCAACATACGTCGCTCCTATTTCAGATAGCGTACTGGGCTAGGCGGAATCTTAAAGCGCGTGAATTGGCGAGTAAAATGCACTATTAAACTTCTATGATAGGGCAATCAGAGACCCGATTAGATCATTTTATATTTTGGTTAATATAAGAATTCAGCGAAATTCTATCACAATTGTTCTATTTACGTCGCTCCTATTTCAGATAGCGTATTGGGCTAAGCGGCATCTCAAAGCGCATGAAATGGCGAGTAAAATGCACTGCTAAACTTGTAGGGTAGGGCAAACAGAGACCCGATTAGATCATTTTATATTATGGTTAATTTAAGATGTCAGCAAAATTCTGTCACATTTGTTCAATTTACGTCGCTCCAATTTCAGATAGCGTACTGGGTTAGGCGCCATCTCAAAGCGCATGAAATGGCGAGTAAAATGCACTATTAAACTTCTAGGGTAGGGCAAACAGAGACTCGATTAGATCATTTTATATTATGGTTAATTTAAGAATTCAGCCAAATTCTATCACATTTGTTCAATTTACGTCGCTCCTATTTCAGATAGCGTACTGGGCTAGGCGGAATCTTAAAGCGCGTGGATTGGCGAGTAAAATGCACTATTAAACTTCTATGATAGGGCAATCAGAGACCCGATTAGATCATTTTATATTTTGGTTAATATAAGAATTCAGCGAAATTCTATCACATTTGTTCAATTTACGTCGCTCCTATTTCAGATAGCGTATTGGGCTAAGCGCCATCTCAAAGCGCATGAAATGGCGAGTAAAATGCACTGCTAAACTTGTAGGGTAGGGCAAACAGAGACCCGATTAGATCATTTTATATTATGGTTAATTTAAGATGTCAGCAAAATTCTGTCACATTTGTTCAATTTACGTCGCTCCAATTTCAGATAGCGTACTGGGTTAGGCGCCATCTCAAAGCGCATGAAATGGCGAGTAAAATGCACTATTAAACTTCTAGGGTAGGGCAAACAGAGACCCGATTAGATCATTTTATATTATGGTTAATTTAAGAATTCAGCCAAATTCTATCACATTTGTTCAATTTACGTCGCTCCTATTTCAGATAGCGTACTGGGCTAGGCGGAATCTTAAAGCGCGTGAATTGGCGAGTAAAATGCACTATTAAACTTCTATGATAGGGCAATCAGAGACCCGATTAGATCATTTTATATTTTGGTTAATATAAGAATTCAGCGAAATTCTATCACAATTGTTCTATTTACGTCGCTCCTATTTCAGATAGCTTATTGGGCTAAGCGGCATCTCAAAGCGCATGAAATGGCGAGTAAAATGCACTGCTAAACTTGTTGGGTAGGGCAAACAGAGACCCGATTAGATCATTTTATATTATGGTTAATTTAAGATGTCAGCAAAATTCTGTCACATTTGTTCAATTTACGTCGCTCCAATTTCAGATAGCGTACTGGGTTAGGCGGCATCTTAAAGCGCGTGGAATGGCGATGGAAATGCACTATTAAACTTCTATGATAGGGCATTCAGAGACCCGACTAGATCATTTTATATTTTGGTTAATATAAGAATTCAGCGAAATTCTATCGCAATTGTTCAATTTACGTCGCTCCTATTTCAGATAGCGTATTGGGCTAAGCGGCATCTCAAAGCGCATGAAATGACGAGTGAAAGGCACTATTAAACTTCTAGGGTAGGGCGAACAGAGAACCGATTAGATCATTTTATATTACGGTTAATATAAGAATTCAGCGTAATTCTATCACATTTGTTCAATTTACGTCGCTCCTATTTCAGATAGCGTATTGGGCTAAGCGGCATCTCAAATCGCATGAAATGGCGAGTAAAATGCACTATTAAACTTCTAGGGTAAGGCAAACAGGGACCCGATTAGATCATTTTATATTATGGTTAATTTAAGAATTCAGCCAAACTCTATCACATTTGTTCAATTTACGTCGCTCCTATTTCAGATAGCGTATTGGGCTAAGCGCCATCTCAAAGCGCATGAAATGGCGAGTAAAATGCACTATTAAACTTCTAGGGTAGGGCAAACAGAGACCCGATTAGATCATTTTATATTGTGGTTAATTTAAGAATTCAGCCAAATTCTATCACATTTGTTCAATTTACGTCGCTCTTATTTCAGATAGCGTACTGGGCTAAGCGGCATCTGAAAGCGCATGAAATGGCGAGTAAAATGCATTATTAAACTTCTAGGGTACGGCAAACAAAGACCCGATTAAATCATTTTATATTATGGTTAATTTAAGAATTCAGGGAAATTCTATCACATTTGTTCAATTTACGTCGCTCCTATTTCAGATAGCGTATTGGGCTACGCGGCATCTCAAAGCGCATGAAATGGCGAGTGAAATGCACTATTACACATCCAGGGTAGGGCGAACAGAGACCCGATTAGATCATTTTACATTAAGGTTAATATATGTATTCAGGGAAATTCTATCACATTTGTTCAATTTACGTCGCTCCTATTTCAGATAGCGTATTGAGCTAAGCGGCATCTCAAAGCGCATGAAATGGCGAGTAAAACGCACTGTTAAACATCTAGGGTAGGGCAAACAGAGACCCGATTAGATCATTTCATATTATGGTTTATTTACGAATTCAGAAAAATTCTATCACATTTGTTCAATTTACATCGCTCCTATTTCAGATAGCGTATTGGGCTAAGCTGCATCTCAAAGCGCATGAAATGGCGATTAAAATGCGCTGTTAAACTTCTTGGGTAGGGCAAACGGAGACCCGATTAGATCATTTTATATTACGGTTAATATAAGAATGCAGCGTAATTCTATCACATTTGTTCAACTTACGTCGCTGATATTTCAGATAGCGTATTGGGCTAAGCGGCATCTCAAAGCGCATGAAATGACGAGTAAAATGCACTATTAAACTTCTAGGGTAGGGCGAACAAAGACCCGATTAGATCATTTACATTGTGGTGTATATAAAAATTCAGGGAAATTCTATCACATTTGTTCAATTTACGTCGCTCCTATTTCAGATAGCGTATTGGGCTAAGCGCCATATCAGAGCGCATCAAATGGCGAGCAAAGTGCACTATTAAACTTCTAGGGTAGGGCAAACAGAGACCCGATTAGATAATTTGATATTATGGTTAATTTAAGAATTCAGCCAAATTCTATCACATTTGTTCAATTTACGTCGCTCCTATTTCAGATAGCGTACTGGGCTAGGCGGAATCTTAAAGCGCGTGGATTGGCGAGTGAAATGCACTATGAAACATCTATGATAGGGCAAACAGAGACCCGATTAGATCATTTGATATTATGGTTAATTTAAGAATTCAGCGAAATTCTATCACATTTGTTCAATGGACGTCGCTCCTATTGCAGATAGCGTATTGGGCTAAGCGGCATCTCAAAGCGCATGAAATGGCGAGTGAAATGCACTATTAAACTTCTAGGGTAAGGCAAACAGAGACCCGATTAGATGATTTTATATTACGGTTAATATAAGAATTCAGCGTAATTCTATAATATTTGTTCAATTTACGTCGCTCCTATTTCAGATGCGTATTGGGCTAAGCGGCATCTCAAAGCGCATGAAATGGCGACTAAAATGCACTATTAAACTTCTAGGGTAAGGCAAACAGAGACCCGATTAGATCATTTTATATTACGGTTAATATAAGAATTCAGCGTAATTCTATCACATTTGTTCAACTTACGTCGCTCCTATTTCAGATAGCGTACTGGGCTAGGCGGCATCTTAAAGCGCGTGGAAGGGCGAGTAAAATGCACTATTAAACTTCTAGGATAAGGCAAACAGAGACCCGATTAGATCATTTCATATTATGGTTTATTTATGAATTCAGAAAAATTATATCACATTTGTTCAATTTACGTCGCTCCTATTTCAGATAGCGTATTGGGCTAAGCTGCATCTCAAAGCGCATGAAATGGCGATTAAAATGCGCTGTTAAACTTCTTGGGTAGGGCAAACGGAGACCCGATTAGATCATTTTATATTACGGTTAATATAAGAATGCAGCGTAATTCTATCACATTTGTTCAACTTACGTCGCTGATATTTCAGATAGCGTATTGGGCTGAGCGGCATCTCAAAGCGCGAGGAATGGCGAGTAAAATGCACTGTTAAACTTCTATGATAGGGCAATCGGAGACCCGATTAGATCACTTTATATTTTGGTTATTATAAGAATTCAGCGAAATTCTATCACATTTGTTCAACTTACGTCGCTCCTATTTCAGATAGCTTATTGGGCTAAGCGGCATCTCAAAGCGCATGAAATGGCGAGTGAAATGCACTATTAAACTTCTAGGGTAGGGCGAACAAAGACCCGATTAGATCATTTTACATTGTGGTGTATATAAGAATTCAGGGAAATTCTATCACATTTGTTCAATTTACGTCGCTCCTATTTCAGATAGCGTATTGGGCTAAGCGCCACCTCAAAGCGCATGAAATGGCGAGCAAAGTGCACTATTAAACTTCTAGGGTAGGGCAAACAAAGACCCGATTAGATAATTTTATATTACGGTTAATATAATAATAGAGCGTAATTCTATCACATTTGTTCAACTTACGTCGCTCCTATTTCAGATAGCGTACTGGGCTAGGCGGCATCTCAATGCGCATGAAATGACGAGTGAAATGCACTATTAAACATCTATGATAGGGCAAACAGAGACCCGATTTGATCATTTGATATAATGGTTAATTTAAGAATTCAGCGAAATTCTATCACATTTGTTCAATGGACGTCGCTCCTATTGCAGATAGCGTATTGGGCTGAGCGGCATCTCAAAGCGCATGAAATGGCGAGTGAAATGCACTATTAATCTTCTAGGGTAAGGCAAACAGAGACCCGATTAGATGATTTTATATTACGGTTAATATAAGAATTCAGCGTAATTCTATAATATTTGTTCAATTTACGTCGCTCCTATTTCAGATTGCTTATTGGGCTAAGCGGCATCTCAAAGCGCATGAAATGACGAGTGAAATGCACTAGTAATCTTCTAGGGTAGGGCGAACAGAGTCCCGATTAGATCATTTTACATTAAGGTTAATATATTAATTCAGCGTAATTCTATCACATTTGTTCAACTTACGTCGCTCCTATTTCAGATAGCGTACTGGGCTAGGCGGCATCTCAAAGCGCATGAAATGGCGAGTAAAATGCACTATTAAACTTCTAGGGTAGGGCAAACAGAGACCCGATTAGATCATTTTATATTATGGTTAATTCAAGAATTCAGCCAAATTCTATCACATTTGTTCAATTTACGTCGCTCGTATTTCAGATAGCGTACTGGGCTAGGCGGAATTTTAAAGCGCGTGGATTGGCGAGTAAAATGCACTATTAAACTTCTATGATAGGGCAATCAGAGACCCGATTAGATCATTTTATATTTTGGTTAATATAAGAATCCAGCGAAATTCTATCACAATTGTTCTATTTACGTCGCTCCTAGTTCAGATAGCGTATTGGGCTAAGCGGCATCTCAAAGCGCATGAAATGGCGAGTGAAATGCACTATTAAACTTCTAGGGTAGGGCGAACAGAGACCCGATTAGATCATTTTACATTAAGGTTAATATAAGTATTCAGGGAAATTCTATCACATTTGTTCAATTTACGTCGCTCCTATTTCAGATAGCGTATTGGGCTAAGCGGCATCTCAAAGCGCATGAAATGGCGAGTAAAATGCACTGTTAAACTTCTAGGGTAGGGCAAACAGAGACCCGATTAGATCGTTTTATATTATGGTTAATTTAAGAATTCAGCCAAATTCTATCACATTTGTTCAACTTACGTCGCTCCTATTTCAGATAGCGTACTGGGCTAGGCGGAATCTTAAAGCGCGCGGATTGGCGAGTAAAATGCACTATTAAACATCTATGATATGGCAATCAGAGACCCGATTAGATGATTTTATATTTTGGTTAATATAAGATTTCAGGGAAATAGTATCACATTTGTTCAATTTACGTCGCTCCTATTTCAGATAGCGTATTGGGCTAAGCGGCATCTCAAAGCGCATGAAATGGCGAGTAAAATGCACTATTAATCTTCTAGGGTAAGGCAAACAGGGACCCGATTAGATCATTTTATAATACGGTTAATATAAGAATTCAGCGTAATTCTATCATATTTGTTCAATTTACGTCGCTCCTATTTCAGATAGCGTACTGGGCTAAGCGGCATCTCAAAGCGCATGAAATGACGAGTGAAAGGCACTATTAAACTTCTAGGGTAGGGCGAACAGAGAACCGATTAGATCATTTTACATTAAGGTTAATATAAGAATTCACTGTAATTCTATCACGTTTGTTCAATGTACGTCGCTCCTATTTCAGATAGTGTACTGGGCTTGGCGGCATCATAAAGCACGTGGAAGGGCGAGTAAAATGCACTACCAAACTTCTAGGGTAGGGCAAACAGAGACCCGATTAGATCATTTCATATTATGGTTTATTTAAGAATTCAGCGAAACTCTATCATATTTGTTCAATTTACGTCGCTCCTATTTCAGATAGCGTATTGGGCTAAGCGGCATCTCAATGCGCATGAAATGGCGAGTAAAATGCACTATTAAACTTCTAGGGTAGGGCAAAGGGAGACCCCATTAGATCATTTTATATTATGGTTAATTTAAGAATTCAGCCAAATTCTATCACATTTGTTCAATTTACGTCGCTCCAATTTCAGATAGCTTATTGGGCTAAGAGGCATCTCAAAGCGCATGAAATGACGAGTGAAATGAACTATTAAACTTCTAGGATAAGGCAAACAGAGACCCGATTAGATCATTTTATATTACGGTTAATATAAGAATTCAGCGTAATTCTATCACATTTGTTCAATTTACGTCGCTGATATTTCAGATAGCGTATTGGGCTAAGCGGCATCTCAAAGCGCAAGCAATGGCGAGTAAAATGCACTATTAAACTTCTAGGGTAGGGCAAACAGAGACCCGATAAGATCATTTTATATTATGGTTAATTTAAGAATTCAGCGAAACTCTCTCATATTTATTCAATTTACGTCACTCCTATTTCAGATAGCGTATTGGGCTAAGCGGCATCTCAATCCGCATGAAATGGCGAGCAAAATGGACTATTAAACTTCCAGGATAATGCAAACAGAGACCCGATTAGATCATTTTATATTACGGTTAATATAAGAATTCAGCGTAATTCTATCACATTTGTTCAACATACGTCGCTCCTATTTCAGATAGCGTACTGTGCTAGGCGGCATCTCAAATAGCATGAAATGGCGAGTAAAATGCACTATTAAACTTCTAGGGTAGGGCAAACAGAGACCCGATTAGATCATTTTATATTATGGTTAACATAAGTATTCAGGGAAATTCTATCACATTTGTTCAATTTACGTCGCTCCTATTTCAGATAGCGTATTGGGCTAAGCTGCTTCTCAAAGCGCATGAAATGGCGATTTAAATGCACTGTTAAACTTCTAGGGTAGGGCAAACAGAGACCCGATTAGATCATTTCATATTATGGTTTATTTAATAATTCAGAAAAATTCTATCACATTTGTTCAACTTACGTCGCTCCTATTTCAGATAACGTACTGGGCTAGGCGGAATCTTAAAGCGCGCGGATTGGCGAGTAAAATGCACTATTAAACTTCTATGATAGGGCAATCCGAGACCCGATTAGATCATTTTATATTTTGGTTAATATAAGAATTCAGCGAAATTCTATCACAATTGTTCTATTTACGTCGCTCCTATTTCAGATAGCGTATTGGGCTAAGCGGCATCTCAAAGCGCATGAAATGGCGAGTGAAATGCACTATTAAACTTCTAGGGTAGGGCAAACAGAGACCCGATTAGATCATTTTATATTATGGTTAATTTAAGAATTCAGCCAAATTCTATCACATTCGTTCAATTTACGTCGCTCCTATTGCAGATAGCGTATTGGGCTAAGCGGCATCTCAAAGCGCATGAAATGACGAGTGAAATGCACTATTAATCTTCTAGGGTAAGGCAAACAGAGACCCGATTAGATGATTTTATATTACGGTTAATATAAGAATTCAGCGTAATTCTATAATATTTGTTCAATTTACGTCGCTCCTATTTCAGATTGCTTATTGGGCTAAGCGGCATCTCAAAGCGCATGAAATGACGAGTGAAATGCACTAGTAATCTTCTAGGGTAGGGCGAACAGAGTCCCGATTAGATCATTTTACAGTAAGGTTAATATATTAATTCAGCGTAATTCTATCACATTTGTTCAACTTACGTCGCTCCTATTTCAGATAGCGTACTGGGCTAGGCGGCATCTCAAAGCGCATGAAATGGCGAGTGAAATGCACTATTAAACTTCTATGATAGGGCAATCAGAGACCCGACTAGATCATTTTATATTTTGGTTAATATAAGAATTCAGCGAAATTCTATCACAATTGTTCAATTTACGTCGCTCACATATCAGATAGCGTATTGGGCTAAGCGGCATCTCAAAGCGCATGAAATGGCGAGTAAAATGCACTATTAAACTTCTAGGATAATGCAAACAGAGACCCGACTAGATCATTTTATATTACGGTTAGTATAAGAATTCAGCGTAATTCTATCACATTTGTTCAACTTACGTCGCTCCTATTTCAGATAGCGTAATGGTCTAGGCGGCATCTCAAAGCGCATGAAATGGCGAGTAAAATGCACTATTAAACTTCTAGGGTAGGGCAAACAGAGACCCGATTAGATCATTTTATATTATGGTTAATTCAAGAATTCAGCCAAATTCTGTCACATTTGTTCAATTTACGTCGCTCGTATTTCAGATAGCGTACTGGGCTAGGCGGAATTTTAAAGCGCGTGGATTGGCGAGTAAAATGCACTATTAAACTTCTATGATAGGGCAATCAGAGACCCGATTAGATCATTTTATATTTTGGTTAATATAAGAATCCAGCGAAATTCTATCACAATTGTTCTATTTACGTCGCTCCTAGTTCAGATAGCGTATTGGGCTAAGCGGCATCTCAAAGCGCATGAAATGGCGAGTGAAATGCACTATTACACTTCTAGGGTAGGGCGAACAGAGACCCGATTAGATCATTTTACATTAAGGTTAATATAAGTATTCAGGGAAATTCTATCACATTTGTTCAATTTACGTCGCTCCTATTTCAGATAGCGTATTGGGCTAAGCGGCATCTCAAAGCGCATGAAATGGCGAGTAAAATGCACTGTTAAACTTCTAGGGTAGGGCAAACAGAGACCCGATTAGATCGTTTTATATTATGGTTAATTTAAGAATTCAGCCAAATTCTATCACATTTGTTCAACTTACGTCGCTCCTATTTCAGATAGCGTACTGGGCTAGGCGGAATCTTAAAGCGCGCGGATTGGCGAGTAAAATGCACTATTAAACATCTATGATATGGCAATCAGAGACCCGATTAGATGATTTTATATTTTGGTTAATATAAGAATTCAGCGAAATTCTATCACAATTGTTCTATTTACGTCACTCGTATTTCAGATAGCGTATTGGGCTAAGCCGGATCTCAAAGCGCATGAAATGGTGACTAAAATGCACTACTAAACTTCTATGATAGGGCAATCAGAGACCCGATTAGATCATTTTATATTTTGTTTAATATAAGATTTCAGGGAAATAGTATCACATTTGTTCAATTTACGTCGCTCCTATTTCAGATAGCGTATTGGGCTAAGCGGCATCTCAAAGCGCATGAAATGGCGAGTAAAATGCACTATTAATCTTCTAGGGTAAGGCAAACAGGGACCCGATTAGATCATTTTATAATACGGTTAATATAAGAATTCAGCGTAATTCTATCATATTTGTTCAATTTACGTCGCTCCTATTTCAGATAGCGTACTGGGCTAAGCGGCATCTCAAAGCGCATGAAATGACGAGTGAAAGGCACTATTAAACTTCTAGGGTAGGGCGAACAGAGAACCGATTAGATCATTTTACATTAAGGTTAATATAAGAATTCACTGTAATTCTATCACGTTTGTTCAATGTACGTCGCTCCTATTTCAGATAGTGTACTGGGCTTGGCGGCATCATAAAGCACGTGGAAGGGCGAGTAAAATGCACTACCAAACTTCTAGGGTAGGGCAAACAGAGACCCGATTAGATCATTTCATATTATGGTTTATTTAAGAATTCAGCGAAACTCTATCATATTTGTTCAATTTACGTCGCTCCTATTTCAGATAGCGTATTGGGCTAAGCGGCATCTCAATGCGCATGAAATGGCGAGTAAAATGCACTATTAAACTTCTAGGGTAGGGCAAAGGGAGACCCCATTAGATCATTTTATATTATGGTTAATTTAAGAATTCAGCCAAATTCTATCACATTTGTTCAATTTACGTCGCTCCAATTTCAGATAGCTTATTGGGCTAAGAGGCATCTCAAAGCGCATGAAATGACGAGTGAAATGAACTATTAAACTTCTAGGATAAGGCAAACAGAGACCCGATTAGATCATTTTATATTACGGTTAATATAAGAATTCAGCGTAATTCTATCACATTTGTTCAATTTACGTCGCTGATATTTCAGATAGCGTATTGGGCTAAGCGGCATCTCAAAGCGCAAGCAATGGCGAGTAAAATGCACTATTAAACTTCTAGGGTAGGGCAAACAGAGTCCCGATAAGATCATTTTATATTATGGTTAATTTAAGAATTCAGCGAAACTCTCTCATATTTATTCAATTTACGTCACTCCTATTTCAGATAGCGTATTGGGCTAAGCGGCATCTCAATCCGCATGAAATGGCGAGTAAAATGGACTATTAAACTTCCAGGATAATGCAAACAGAGACCCGATTAGATCATTTTATATTACGGTTAATATAAGAATTCAGCGTAATTCTATCACATTTGTTCAACATACGTCGCTCCTATTTCAGATAGCGTACTGTGCTAGGCGGCATCTCAAATAGCATGAAATGGCGAGTAAAATGCACTATTAAACTTCTAGGGTAGGGCAAACAGAGACCCGATTAGATCATTTTATATTATGGTTAACATAAGTATTCAGGGAAATTCAATCACATTTGTTCAATTTACGTCGCTCCTATTTCAGATAGCGTATTGGGCTAAGCTGCTTCTCAAAGCGCATGAAATGGCGATTTAAATGCACTGTTAAACTTCTAGGGTAGGGCAAACAGAGACCCGATTAGATCATTTCATATTATGGTTTATTTAATAATTCAGAAAAATTCTATCACATTTGTTCAACTTACGTCGCTCCTATTTCAGATAGCGTACTGGGCTAGGCGGAATCTTAAAGCGCGCGGATTGGCGAGTAAAATGCACTATTAAACTTCTATGATAGGGCAATCCGAGACCCGATTAGATCATTTTATATTTTGGTTAATCTAAGAATTCAGCGAAATTCTATCACAATTGTTCTATTTACGTCGCTCCTATTTCAGATAGCGTATTGGGCTAAGCGGCATCTCAAAGCGCATGAAATGGCGAGTGAAATGCACTATTAAACTTCTAGGGTAGGGCAAACAGAGACCCGATTAGATCATTTTATATTATGGTTAATTTAAGAATTCAGCCAAATTCTATCACATTCGTTCAATTTACGTCGCTCCTATTGCAGATAGCGTATTGGGCTAAGCGGCATCTCAAAGCGCATGAAATGACGAGTGAAATGCACTAGTAATCTTCTAGGGTAGGGCGAACAGAAACCCGATTAGATCATTTTATATTACGGTTAATATAAGAATTCAGCGTAATTCTATCACATTTGTTCAACATACGTCGCTCCTATTTCAGATAGTGTACTGGGCTAGGCGGCATCTTAAAGCACGTTGAAGGGCGAGTAAAATGCACTACCAAACTTCTATGATAGGGCAATCAGAGTCCCGTTTAGATCATTTTATATTTTGTTTAATATAAGATTTCAGGGAAATTCTATCACATTTGTTCAATTTACGTCGCTCCTATTTCAGATATCGTATTCGGCTAAGCGGCATCTCAAAGCGCATGAAATGGCGAGTAAAATGCACTGCTAACCTTGTAGGGTAGGGCAAACAGAGACCCGATAAGATGATTTTATATTATGGTTAATTTAAGAATTCAGCCAAATTCTATCACATTTGTTCAATTTACGTCGCTCCTATTTCAGATAGCGTACTGGGCTAGGCGGAATCTTAAAGCGCGTGGATTGGCGAGTATAATGCACTATTAAACTTCTATGATAGGGCAATCAGAGACCCGATTAGATCATTTTATATTTTGGTTAATATAAGAATTCAGGGAAATTCTATCACATTTGTTCAACGTACGTCGCTCCTATTTCAGATACGGTACTGGGCTAGGCGGCATCTTAAAGCGCGTGGAATGGCGAGCAAAGTGCACTATTAAACTTCTAGGGTAGGGCAAACAAAGACCCGATTAGATAATTTTATATTACGGTTAATATAATAATTCAGCGTAATTCTATCACATTTGTTCAACTTACGTCGCTCCTATTTCAGATAGCGTACTGGGCTAGGCGGCATCTCAATGCGCATGAAATGACGAGTGAAATGCACTATTAAACATCTATGATAGGGCAAACAGAGACCCGATTAGATCATTTGATATTATGGTTAATTTAAGAATTCAGCGAAATTCTATCACATTTGTTCAATGGACGTCGCTCCTATTGCAGATAGCGTATTGGGCTGAGCGGCATCTCAAAGCGCATGAAATGGCGAGTGAAATGCACTATTAATCTTCTAGGGTAAGGCAAACAGAGACCCGATTAGATGATTTTATATTACGGTTAATATAAGAATTCAGCGTAATTCTATAATATTTGTTCAATTTACGTCGCTCCTATTTCAGATTGCTTATTGGGCTAAGCGGCATCTCAAAGCGCATGAAATGACGAGTGAAATGCACTAGTAATCTTCTAGGGTAGGGCGAACAGAGTCCCGATTAGATCATTTTACATTAAGGTTAATATATTAATTCAGCGTAATTCTATCACATTTGTTCAACTTACGTCGCTCCTATTTCAGATAGCGTACTGGGCTAGGCGGCATCTCAAAGCGCATGAAATGGCGAGTGAAATGCACTATTAAACTTCTATGATAGGGCAATCAGAGACCCGACTAGATCATTTTATATTTTGGTTAATATAAGAATTCAGCGAAATTCTATCACAATTGTTCAATTTACGTCGCTCACATATCAGATAGCGTATTGGGCTAAGCGGCATCTCAAAGCGCATGAAATGGCGAGTAAAATGCACTATTAAACTTCTAGGATAATGCAAACAGAGACCCGATTAGATCATTTTATATTACGGTTAGTATAAGAATTCAGCGTAATTCTATCACATTTGTTCAACTTACGTCGCTCCTACTTCAGATAGCGTACTGGGCTAGGCGGCATCTCAAAGCGCATGAAATGGCGAGTAAAATGCACTATTAAACTTCTAGGGTAGGGCAAACAGAGACCCGATTAGATCATTTTATATTATGGTTAATTCAAGAATTCAGCCAAATTCTATCACATTTGTTCAATTTACGTCGCTCCTATTTCAGATAGCGTACTGGGCTAGGCGGAATTTTAAAGCGCGTGGATTGGCGAGTAAAATGCACTATTAAACTTCTATGATAGGGCAATCAGAGACCCGATTAGATCATTTTATATTTTGGTTAATATAAGAATCCAGCGAAATTCTAACACAATTGTTCTATTTACGTCGCTCCTATTTCAGATAGCGTATTGGGCTAAGCGGCATCTCAAAGCGCATGAAATGGCGAGTGAAATGCACTATTACACTTCTAGGGTAGGGCGAACAGAGACCCGATTAGATCATTTTACATTAAGGTTAATATAAGTATTCAGGGAAATTCTATCACATTTGTTCAATTTACGTCGCTCCTATTTCAGATAGCGTATTGGGCTAAGCGGCATCTCAAAGCGCATGAAATGGCGAGTAAAATGCACTGTTAAACTTCTAGGGTAGGGCAAACAGAGACCCGATTAGATCATTTCATATTATGGTTTATTTAAGAATTCAGAAAAATTCTATCACATTTGTTCAATTTACGTCGCTCCTATTTCAGATAGCGTATTGGGCTAAGCTGCTTCTCAAAGCGCATGAAATGGCGATTTAAATGCACTGTTAAACTTCTAGGGTAGGGCAAACAGAGACCCGATTAGATCGTTTTATATTATGGTTAATTTAAGAATTCAGCCAAATTCTATCACATTTGTTCAACTTACGTCGCTCCTATTTCAGATAGCGTACTGGGCTAGGCGGAATCTTAAAGCGCGCGGATTGGCGAGTAAAATGCACTATTAAACTTCTATGATATGGCAATCAGAGACCCGATTAGATCATTTTATATTTTGGTTAATATAAGAATTCAGCGAAATTCTATCACAATTGTTCTATTTACGTCACTCGTATTTCAGATAGCGTATTGGGCTAAGCCGGATCTCAAAGCGCATGAAATGGCGACTAAAATGCACTACTAAACTTCTATGATAGGGCAATCAGAGACCCGATTAGATCATTTTATATTTTGTTTAATATAAGATTTCAGGGAAATAGTATCACATTTGTTCAATTTACGTCGCTCCTATTTCAGATAGCGTATTGGGCTAAGCGGCATCTCAAAGCGCATGAAATGGCGAGTAAAATGCACTATTAATCTTCTAGGGTAAGGCAAACAGGGACCCGATTAGATCATTTTATAATACGGTTAATATAAGAATTCAGCGTAATTCTATCACATTTGCTCAATTTACGTCGCTCCTATTTCAGATAGCTTATTGGGCTAAGCGGGATCTCAAAGCGCATGAAATGGCGAGTAAAATGCACTATTAAACTTCTAGGGTAAGGCAAACAGAGACCCGATTAGATCATTTTATATTACGGTTAATATAAGAATTCAGCGTAATTCTATCATATTTGTTCAATTTACGTCGCTCCTATTTCAGATAGCGTATTGGGCTAAGCGGCATCTCAAAGCGCATGAAATGACGAGTGAAATGCACTATTAAACTTCTAGGGTAGGGCGAACAGAGAACCGATTAGATCATTTTACATTAAGGTTAATATAAGAATTCACTGTAATTCTATCACGTTTGTTCAATGTACGTCGCTCCTATTTCAGATAGTGTACTGGGCTAGGCGGCATCATAAAGCACGTGGAAGGGCGAGTAAAATGCACTACCAAACTTCTAGGGTAGGGCAAACAGAGACCCGATTAGATCATTTCATATTATGGTTTATTTAAGAATTCAGCGAAACTCTATCATATTTGTTCAATTTACGTCGCTCCTATTTCAGATAGCGTATTGGGCTAAGCGGCATCTCAATGCGCATGAAATGGCGAGTAAAATGCACTATTAAACTTCTAGGGTAGGGCAAAGAGAGACCCCATTAGATCATTTTATATTATGGTTAATTTAAGAATTCAGCCAAATTCTATCACATTTGTTCAATTTACGTCGCTCCAATTTCAGATAGCTTATTGGGCTAAGAGGCATCTCAAAGCGCATGAAATGACGAGTGAAATGAACTATTAAACTTCTAGGATAAGGCAAACAGAGACCCGATTAGATCATTTTATATTACGGTTAATATAAGAATTCAGCGTAATTCTATCACATTTGTTCAATTTACGTCGCTCCTATTTCAGATAGCTTATTGGGCTAAGCGGGATCTCAAAGCGCATGAAATGGCGAGTAAAATGCACTATTAAACTTCTAGGGTAAGGCAAACAGAGACCCGATTAGATCATTTTATATTACGGTTAATATAAGAATTCAGCGTAATTCTATCATATTTGTTCAATTTACGTCGCTCCTATTTCAGATAGCGTATTGGGCTAAGCGGCATCTCAAAGCGCATGAAATGACGAGTGAAATGCACTATTAAACTTCTAGGGTAGGGCGAACAGAGAACCGATTAGATCATTTTACATTAAGGTTAATATAAGAATTCACTGTAATTCTATCACGTTTGTTCAATGTACGTCGCTCCTATTTCAGATAGTGTACTGGGTTAGGCGGCATCATAAAGCACGTGGAAGGGCGAGTAAAATGCACTACCAAACTTCTAGGGTAGGGCAAACAGAGACCCGATTAGATCATTTCATATTATGGTTTATTTAAGAATTCAGCGAAACTCTATCATATTTGTTCAATTTACGTCGCTCCTATTTCAGATAGCGTATTGGGCTAAGCGGCATCTCAATGCGCATGAAATGGCGAGTAAAATGCACTATTAAACTTCTAGGGTAGGGCAAAGGGAGACCCCATTAGATCATTTTATATTATGGTTAATTTAAGAATTCAGCCAAATTCTATCGCATTTGTTCAATTTACGTCGCTCCAATTTCAGATAGCTTATTGGGCTAAGAGGCATCTCAAAGCGCATGAAATGACGAGTGAAATGAACTATTAAACTTCTAGGATAAGGCAAACAGAGACCCGATTAGATCATTTTATATTACGGTTAATATAAGAATTCAGCATAATTCTATCACATTTGTTCAATTTACGTCGCTGATATTTCAGATAGCGTATTGGGCTAAGCGGCATCTCAAAGCGCAAGCAATGGCGAGCAAAATGCACTATTAAACTTCTAGGGTAGGGCAAACAGAGACCCGATAAGATCATTTTATATTATGGTTAATTTAAGAATTCAGCGAAACTCTCTCATATTTATTCAATTTACGTCACTCCTATTTCAGATAGCGTATTGGGCTAAGCGGCATCTCAATCCGCATGAAATGGCGAGTAAAATGCACTATTAAACTTCCAGGATAATGCAAACAGAGACCCGATTAGATCATTTTATATTACGGTTAATATAAGAATTGAGCGTAATTCTATCACATTTGTTCAACTTACGTCGCTCCTATTTCAGATAGCGTACTGTGCTAGGCGGCATCTCAAATAGCAAGAAATGGCGAGTAAAATGCACTATTAAACTTCTAGGGTAGAGCAAACAGAGACCCGATTAGATCATTTTATATTATGGTTAATTTAAGAATTCAGCCAAATTCTATCACATTTGTTCAATTTACGTCGCTCCTATTTCAGATAGCGTACTGGGCTAGGCGGAATTTTAAAGCGCGTGGATTGGCGAGAGAAATGCACTATTAAACTTCTATGATAGGGCAATCAGAGACCCGATTAGATCATTTTATATTTTGGTTAATATAAGAATTCAGCGAAATTCTATCACAATTGTTCTATTTACGTCGCTCCTATTTCAGATAGCGTATTGGGCTAAGCGGCATCTCAAAGCGCATGAAATGGCGAATAAAATGCACTATTAAACTTCTAGGGTAAGGCAAACAGGGACCCGATTAGATCATTTTATAATACGGTTAATATAAGAATTCAGCGTAATTCTATCACATTTGCTCAATTTACGTCGCTCCTATTTCAGATAGCTTATTGGGCTAAGCGGGATCTCAAAGCGCATGAAATGGCGAGTAAAATGCACTATTAAACTTCTAGGGTAAGGCAAACAGAGACCCGATTAGATCATTTTATATTACGGTTAATATAAGAATTCAGCGTAATTCTATCATATTTGTTCAATTTACGTCGCACGTATTTCAGATAGCGTATTGGGCTAAGCGGCATCTCAAAGCGCATGAAATGACGAGTGAAAGGCACTATTAAACTTCTAGGGTAGGGCGAACAGAGAACCGATTAGATCATTTTACATTAAGGTTAATATAAGAATTCACTGTAATTCTATCACGTTTGTTCAATGTACGTCGCTCCTATTTCAGATAGTGTACTGGGCTAGGCGGCATCATAAAGCACGTGGAAGGGCGAGTAAAATGCACTACCAAACTTCTAGGGTAGGGCAAACAGAGACCCGATTAGATCATTTCATATTATGGTTTATTTAAGAATTCAGCGAAACTCTATCATATTTGTTCAATTTACGTCGCTCCTATTTCAGATAGCGTATTGGGCTAAGCGGCATCTCAATGCGCATGAAATGGCGAGTAAAATGCACTATTAAACTTCTAGGGTAGGGCAAAGGGAGACCCCATTAGATCATTTTATATTATGGTTAATTTAAGAATTCAGCCAAATTCTATCACATTTGTTCAATTTACGTCGCTCCAATTTCAGATAGCTTATTGGGCTAAGAGGCATCTCAAAGCGCATGAAATGACGAGTGAAATGAACTATTAAACTTCTAGGATAATGCAAACAGAGACCCGATTAGATCATTTTATATTACGGTTAGTATAAGAATTCAGCGTAATTCTATCACATTTGTTCAACTTACGTCGCTCCTACTTCAGATAGCGTACTGGGCTAGGCGGCATCTCAAAGCGCATGAAATGGCGAGTAAAATGCACTATTAAACTTCTAGGGTAGGGCAAACAGAGACCCGATTAGATCATTTTATATTATGGTTAATTCAAGAATTCAGCCAAATTCTATCACATTTGTTCAATTTACGTCGCTCCTATTTCAGATAGCGTACTGGGCTAGGCGGAATTTTAAAGCGCGTGGATTGGCGAGTAAAATGCACTATTAAACTTCTATGATAGGGCAATCAGAGACCCGATTAGATCATTTTATATTTTGGTTAATATAAGAATCCAGCGAAATTCTAACACAATTGTTCTATTTACGTCGCTCCTATTTCAGATAGCGTATTGGGCTAAGCGGCATCTCAAAGCGCATGAAATGGCGAGTGAAATGCACTATTACACTTCTAGGGTAGGGCGAACAGAGACCCGATTAGATCATTTTACATTAAGGTTAATATAAGTATTCAGGGAAATTCTATCACATTTGTTCAATTTACGTCGCTCCTATTTCAGATAGCGTATTGGGCTAAGCGGCATCTCAAAGCGCATGAAATGGCGAGTAAAATGCACTGTTAAACTTCTAGGGTAGGGCAAACAGAGACCCGATTAGATCATTTCATATTATGGTTTATTTAAGAATTCAGAAAAATTCTATCACATTTGTTCAATTTACGTCGCTCCTATTTCAGATAGCGTATTGGGCTAAGCTGCTTCTCAAAGCGCATGAAATGGCGATTTAAATGCACTGTTAAACTTCTAGGGTAGGGCAAACAGAGACCCGATTAGATCATTTTATATTATGGTTAATTTAAGAATTCAGCGAAATTCTATCACATTTGTTCAACTTACGTCGCTCCTATTTCAGATAGCGTACTGGGCTAGGCGGAATCTTAAAGCGCGCGGATTGGCGAGTAAAATGCACTATTAAACTTCTATGATATGGCAATCAGAGACCCGATTAGATCATTTTATATTTTGGTTAATATAAGAATTCAGCGAAATTCTATCACAATTGTTCTATTTACGTCACTCGTATTTCAGATAGCGTATTGGGCTAAGCCGGATCTCAAAGCGCATGAAATGGCGACTAAAATGCACTACTAAACTTCTATGATAGGGCAATCAGAGACCCGATTAGATCATTTTATATTTTGTTTAATATAAGATTTCAGGGAAATAGTATCACATTTGTTCAATTTACGTCGCTCCTATTTCAGATAGCGTATTGGGCTAAGCGGCATCTCAAAGCGCATGAAATGGCGAGTAAAATGCACTATTAATCTTCTAGGGTAAGGCAAACAGGGACCCGATTAGATCATTTTATAATACGGTTAATATAAGAATTCAGCGTAATTCTATCACATTTGCTCAATTTACGTCGCTCCTATTTCAGATAGCTTATTGGGCTAAGCGGGATCTCAAAGCGCATGAAATGGCGAGTAAAATGCACTATTAAACTTCTAGGGTAAGGCAAACAGAGACCCGATTAGATCATTTTATATTACGGTTAATATAAGAATTCAGCGTAATTCTATCATATTTGTTCAATTTACGTCGCTCCTATTTCAGATAGCGTATTGGGCTAAGCGGCATCTCAAAGCGCATGAAATGACGAGTGAAAGGCACTATTAAACTTCTAGGGTAGGGCGAACAGAGAACCGATTAGATCATTTTACATTAAGGTTAATATAAGAATTCACTGTAATTCTATCACGTTTGTTCAATGTACGTCGCTCCTATTTCAGATAGTGTACTGGGCTAGGCGGCATCATAAAGCACGTGGAAGGGCGAGTAAAATGCACTACCAAACTTCTAGGGTAGGGCAAACAGAGACCCGATTAGATCATTTCATATTATGGTTTATTTAAGAATTCAGCGAAACTCTATCATATTTGTTCAATTTACGTCGCTCCTATTTCAGATAGCGTATTGGGCTAAGCGGCATCTCAATGCGCATGAAATGGCGAGTAAAATGCACTATTAAACTTCTAGGGTAGGGCAAAGGGAGACCCCATTAGATCATTTTATATTATGGTTAATTTAAGAATTCAGCCAAATTCTATCACATTTGTTCAATTTACGTCGCTCCAATTTCAGATAGCTTATTGGGCTAAGAGGCATCTCAAAGCGCATGAAATGACGAGTGAAATGAACTATTAAACTTCTAGGATAAGGCAAACAGAGACCCGATTAGATCATTTTATATTACGGTTAATATAAGAATTCAGCGTAATTCTATCACATTTGTTCAATTTACGTCGCTCCTATTTCAGATAGCTTATTGGGCTAAGCGGGATCTCAAAGCGCATGAAATGGCGAGTAAAATGCACTATTAAACTTCTAGGGTAAGGCAAACAGAGACCCGATTAGATCATTTTATATTACGGTTAATATAAGAATTCAGCGTAATTCTATCATATTTGTTCAATTTACGTCGCTCCTATTTCAGATAGCGTATTGGGCTAAGCGGCATCTCAAAGCGCATGAAATGACGAGTGAAAGGCACTATTAAACTTCTAGGGTAGGGCGAACAGAGAACCGATTAGATCATTTTACATTAAGGTTAATATAAGAATTCACTGTAATTCTATCACGTTTGTTCAATGTACGTCGCTCCTATTTCAGATAGTGTACTGGGCTAGGCGGCATCATAAAGCACGTGGAAGGGCGAGTAAAATGCACTACCAAACTTCTAGGGTAGGGCAAACAGAGACCCGATTAGATCATTTCATATTATGGTTTATTTAAGAATTCAGCGAAACTCTATCATATTTGTTCAATTTACGTCGCTCCTATTTCAGATAGCGTATTGGGCTAAGCGGCATCTCAATGCGCATGAAATGGCGAGTAAAATGCACTATTAAACTTCTAGGGTAGGGCAAAGGGAGACCCCATTAGATCATTTTATATTATGGTTAATTTAAGAATTCAGCCAAATTCTATCACATTTGTTCAATTTACGTCGCTCCAATTTCAGATAGCTTATTGGGCTAAGAGGCATCTCAAAGCGCATGAAATGACGAGTGAAATGAACTATTAAACTTCTAGGATAAGGCAAACAGAGACCCGATTAGATCATTTTATATTACGGTTAATATAAGAATTCAGCATAATTCTATCACATTTGTTCAATTTACGTCGCTGATATTTCAGATAGCGTATTGGGCTAAGCGGCATCTCAAAGCGCAAGCAATGGCGAGCAAAATGCACTATTAAACTTCTAGGGTAGGGCAAACAGAGACCCGATAAGATCATTTTATATTATGGTTAATTTAAGAATTCAGCGAAACTCTCTCATATTTATTCAATTTACGTCACTCCTATTTCAGATAGCGTATTGGGCTAAGCGGCATCTCAATCCGCATGAAATGGCGAGTAAAATGCACTATTAAACTTCCAGGATAATGCAAACAGAGACCCGATTAGATCATTTTATATTACGGTTAATATAAGAATTGAGCGTAATTCTATCACATTTGTTCAACTTACGTCGCTCCTATTTCAGATAGCGTACTGTGCTAGGCGGCATCTCAAATAGCAAGAAATGGCGAGTAAAATGCACTATTAAACTTCTAGGGTAGAGCAAACAGAGACCCGATTAGATCATTTTATATTATGGTTAATTTAAGAATTCAGCCAAATTCTATCACATTTGTTCAATTTACGTCGCTCCTATTTCAGATAGCGTACTGGGCTAGGCGGAATTTTAAAGCGCGTGGATTGGCGAGAGAAATGCACTATTAAACTTCTATGATAGGGCAATCAGAGACCCGATTAGATCATTTTATATTTTGGTTAATATAAGAATTCAGCGAAATTCTATCACAATTGTTCTATTTACGTCGCTCCTATTTCAGATAGCGTATTGGGCTAAGCGGCATCTCAAAGCGCATGAAATGGCGAATAAAATGCACTATTAATCTTCTAGGGTAAGGCAAACAGGGACCCGATTAGATCATTTTATAATACGGTTAATATAAGAATTCAGCGTAATTCTATCACATTTGCTCAATTTACGTCGCTCCTATTTCAGATAGCTTATTGGGCTAAGCGGGATCTCAAAGCGCATGAAATGGCGAGTAAAATGCACTATTAAACTTCTAGGGTAAGGCAAACAGAGACCCGATTAGATCATTTTATATTACGGTTAATATAAGAATTCAGCGTAATTCTATCATATTTGTTCAATTTACGTCGCACCTATTTCAGATAGCGTATTGGGCTAAGCGGCATCTCAAAGCGCATGAAATGACGAGTGAAAGGCACTATTAAACTTCTAGGGTAGGGCGAACAGAGAACCGATTAGATCATTTTACATTAAGGTTAATATAAGAATTCACTGTAATTCTATCACGTTTGTTCAATGTACGTCGCTCCTATTTCAGATAGTGTACTGGGCTAGGCGGCATCATAAAGCACGTGGAAGGGCGAGTAAAATGCACTACCAAACTTCTAGGGTAGGGCAAACAGAGACCCGATTAGATCATTTCATATTATGGTTTATTTAAGAATTCAGCGAAACTCTATCATATTTGTTCAATTTACGTCGCTCCTATTTCAGATAGCGTATTGGGCTAAGCGGCATCTCAATGCGCATGAAATGGCGAGTAAAATGCACTATTAAACTTCTAGGGTAGGGCAAAGGGAGACCCCATTAGATCATTTTATATTATGGTTAATTTAAGAATTCAGCCAAATTCTATCACATTTGTTCAATTTACGTCGCTCCAATTTCAGATAGCTTATTGGGCTAAGAGGCATCTCAAAGCGCATGAAATGACGAGTGAAATGAACTATTAAACTTCTAGGATAAGGCAAACAGAGACCCGATTAGATCATTTTATATTACGGTTAATATAAGAATTCAGCGTAATTCTATCACATTTGTTCAACATACGACGCTCCTATTTCAGATAGCGTACTGTGCTAGGCGGCATCTCAAATAGCATGAAATGGCGAGTAAAATGCACTATTAAACTTCTAGGGTAGGGCAAACAGAGACCCGATTAGATCATTTTATATTATGGTTAACATAAGTATTCAGGGAAATTCTATCACATTTGTTCAATTTACGTCGCTCCTATTTCAGATAGCGTATTGGGCTAAGCTGCTTCTGAAAGCGCATGAAATGGCGATTTAAATGCACTGTTAAACTTCTAGGGTAGGGCAAACAGAGACCCGATTAGATCATTTCATATTATGGTTTATTTAATAATTCAGAAAAATTCTATCACATTTGTGCAACTTACGTCGCTCCTATTTCAGATAGCGTACTGGGCTAGGCGGAATCTTAAAGCGCGCGGATTGGCGAGTAAAATGCACTATTAAACTTCTATGATAGGGCAATCCGAGACCCGATTAGATCATTTTATATTTTGGTTAATATAAGAATTCAGCGAAATTCTATCACAATTCTTCTATTTACGTCGCTCCTATTTCAGATAGCGTATTGGGCTAAGCGGCATCTCAAAGCGCATGAAATGGCGAGTGAAATGCACTATTAAACTTCTAGGGTAGGGCAAACAGAGACCCGATTAGATCATTTTATATTATGGTTAACATAAGTATTCAGGGAAATTCTATCACATTTGTTCAATTTACGTCGCTCCTATTTCAGATAGCGTATTGGGCTAAGCGGCATCTCAAAGCGCATGAAATGACGAGTGAAATGCACTAGTAATCTTCTAGGGTAGGGCGAACAGAAACCCGATTAGATCATTTTATATTACGGTTAATATAAGAATTCAGCGTAATTCTATCACATTTGTTCAACATACGTCGCTCCTATTTCAGATAGTGTACTGGGCTAGGCGGCATCTTAAAGCACGTTGAAGGGCGAGTAAAATGCACTACCAAACTTCTATGATAGGGCAATCAGAGTCCCGTTTAGATCATTTTATATTTTGTTTAATATAAGATTTCAGGGAAATTCTATCACATTTGTTCAATTTACGTCGCTCCTATTTCAGATATCGTATTCGGCTAAGCGGAATCTCAAAGCGCATGAAATGGCGAGTAAAATGCACTGCTAACCTTGTAGGGTAGGGCAAACAGAGACCCGATAAGATGATTTTATATTATGGTTAATTTAAGAATTCAGCCAAATTCTATCACATTTGTTCAATTTACGTCGCTCCTATTTCAGATAGCGTACTGGGCTAGGCGGAATCTTAAAGCGCGTGGATTGGCGAGTATAATGCACTATTAAACTTCTATGATAGGGCAATCAGAGACCCGATTAGATCATTTTATATTTTGGTTAATATAAGAATTCAGGGAAATTCTATCACATTTGTTCAATTTACGTCGCTCCTATTTCAGATAGCGTATTGGGCTAAGCGGCATCTCAAAGCGCATGAAATGGAGAGTAAAATGCACTGCTAAACTTGTAGGGTAGGGCAAACAGAGACCCGATTAGATCATTTTATATTATGGTTAATTTAAGATGTCAGAAAAATTCTGTCACATTTGTTCAATTTACGTCGCTCCAATTTTAGATAGCGTACTGGGCTAGGCGGCATCTTAAAGCGCGTGGAATGGCGATCAAAATGCACTATTAAACTTCTATGATATGGCAATCAGAGACCCGACTAGATCATTTTATATTTTGGTTAATATAAGAATTCAGCAAAATTCTATCACAATTGTTCAATTTACGTCGCTCCTACTTCAGATAGCGTACTGGGCTCGGCGGCATCTTAAAGCGCAAGAAATGGCGAGTAAAATGCACTATTAAACTTCTAGGGCAGGGCAAACAGAGACCCGATAAGATGATTTTATATTATGGTTAATTTAAGAATTCAGCGAAACTCTATCATATTTGTTCAATTTACGTCGCTCCTATTTCAGATAGCGTATTGGGCTAAGCGGCATCTCAATGCGCATGAAATTGCGAGTAAAATGCACTATTAAACGTCTAGGATAAGGCAAACAGGGACCCGATTAGATCATTTTATATTGCGGTTAATATAAGAATTCAGCGTAATTCTATCACATTTGTTCAATTTACGTCGCTCCTATTTCAGATAGCGTACTGGGCTAGGCGGAATTTTAAAGCGCGTGGATTGGCGAGTAAAATGCACTATTAAACTTCTATGATAGGGCAATCAGAGACCCGATTAGATCATTTTATATTTTGGTTAATATAAGAATTCAGCGAAATTCTATCACAATTGTTCTATTTACGTCGCTCCTATTTCAGATAGCGTATTGGGCTAAGCGGCATCTCAAAGCGAATGAAATGGCGAGTGAAATGCACTATTACACTTCTAGGGTAGGGCGAACAGAGACCCGATTAGATCATTTTACATTAAAGTTAATATAAGTATTCAGGGAAATTCTATCACAATTGTTCTATTTACGTCGCTCGTATTTCAGATAGCGTATTGGGCTAAGCCGGATCTCAAAGCGCATGAAATGGCGACTAAAATGCACTACTAAGCTTCTATGATAGGGCAATCAGAGACCCGATTAGATCATTTTATATTTTGTTTAATATAAGATTTCAGGGAAATAGTATCACATTTGTTCAATTTACGTCGCTCCTATTTCAGATAGCGTATTGGGCTAAGCGGCATCTCAAAGCGCATGAAATGGCGAGTAAAATGCACTATTAATCTTCTAGGGTAAGGCAAACAGGGACCCGATTAGATCATTTTATAATACGGTTAATATAAGAATTCAGCGTAATTCTATCACATTTGCTCAATTTACGTCGCTCCTATTTCAGATAGCTTATTGGGCTAAGCCGGATCTCAAAGCGCATGAAATGGCGAGTAAAATGCACTATTAAACTTCTAGGGTAAGGCAAACAGAGACCCGATTAGATCATTTTATATTACGGTTAATATAAGAATTCAGGGTAATTCTATCACGTTTGTTCAATGTACGTCGCTCCTATTTCAGATAGTGTACTGGGCTAGGCGGCATCATAAAGCACGTGGAAGGGCGAGTAAAATGCACTACCAAACTTCTAGGGTAGGGCAAACAGAGACCCGATTAGATCATTTCATATTATGGTTTATTTAAGAATTCAGCGAAACTCTATCATACTTGTTCAATTTACGTCGCTCCTATTTCAGATAGCGTATTGGGCTAAGCGGCATCTCAATGCGCATGAAATGGCGAGTAAAATGCACTATTAAACTTCTAGGGTAGGGCAAAGAGAGACCCCATTAGATCATTTTATATTATGGTTAATTTAAGAATTCAGCCAAATTCTACCACATTTGTTCAATTTACGACGCTCCAATTTCAGATAGCTTATTGGGCTAAGAGGCATCTCAAAGCGCATGAAATGACGAGTGAAATGAACTATTAAACTTCTAGGATAAGGCAAACAGAGACCCGATTAGATCATTTTATATTACGGTTAATATAAGAATGCAGCGTAATTCTATCACATTTGTTCAATTTACGTCGCTGATATTTCAGATAGCGTATTGGGCTAAGCGGCATCTCAAAGCGCAAGCAATGGCGAGTAAAATGCACTATTAAACATCTAGGGTAGGGCAAACAGAGACCCGATAAGATCATTTTATATTATGGTTAATTTAAGAATTCAGCGAAACTCTATCATATTTATTCAATTTACGTCACTCCTATTTCAGATAGCGTATTGGGCTAAGCGGCATCTCAATCCGCATGAAATGGCGAGCAAAATGCACTATTAAACTTCTAGGATAATGCAAACAGAGACCCGATTAGATCATTTTATATTACGGTTAATATAAGAATTCAGCGTAATTCTATCACATTTGTTCAACTTACGTCGCTCCTATTTCAGATAGCGTACTTGTCTAGGCGGCATCTCAAAGCGCATGAAATGGCGAGTAAAATGCACTATTAAACTTCTAGGGTAGGGCAAACAGAGACCCGATTAGATCATTTTATATTATGGTTAATTTAAGAATTCAGCCAAATTCTATCACATTTATTCAATTTACGTCGCTCCTATTTCAGATAGCGTATTGTGCTAAGCGGCATCTTAAAGCGCAAGAAATGGCGAGTAAAATGCACTATTAAACTTCTAGGATAATGCAAACAGAGACCCGATTAGATCATTTTATATTACGGTTAATATAAGAATTCAGCGAAATTCTATCACAATTGTTCTATTTACGTCGCTCCTATTTCAGATAGCGTATTGGGCTAAGCGGCATCTCAATGCGCATGAAATGGCGAGTGAAATGCACTATTAAACTTCTAGGGTAGGGAGAACAGAGACCCGATTAGATCATTTTACATTAAGGTTAATATAAGAATTCAGGGAAATTCTATCACATTTGTTCAATTTACGTCGCTCCTATTTCAGATAGCGTACTGGGCTATGCGGCATCTCAAAGCGCGTGGAAGGGCGAGTAAAGTGCACTACTAAACTTCTATGATAGGGCAATCAGAGACCCGATTAGATCATTTTATATTTTGGTTAATATAAGAATTCAGGGAAATTCTATCACATTTGTTTAATTTACGTCGCTCCTATTTCAGATAGCGTATTGGGCTAAGCGGCATCTCACAGCGCATGAAATGGCGAGTAAAATGCACTATTAAACTTCTAGTGTAGGGCAATCAGAGACCCGATTAGATCATTTTATATTATGCTTAATTTAAGAATTCAGCAAAATTCTATCACATTTGTTCAATTTACGTCGCTCTTATTTCAGATAGCGTTTTGGGCTAAGCGGCATCTCAAAGCGCATGAAATGGCGAGTAAAATGCACTATTAAACTTCTAGGATAAGGCAAACAGAGACCCGATTAGATCATTTTATATTGCGGTTAATATAAGAATTCAGCGTAACTCTGTCACATTTGTTCAACTTACGTAGCTCGTATTTCAGATCGCGTCCGGGGCTAGGCGGCATCTTAATGCGCGTGGAATGGCGAGTAAAATGCACTATTAAACTTCTAGGATAATGCAAACAGAGACCCGATTAGATCATTTTATATTACGGTTAATATAAGAATTCAGCGAAATTCTATCACAATTGTTCTATTTACGTCGCTCCTATTTCAGATAGCGTATTGGGCTAAGCGGCATCTCAAAGCGCATGAAATGACGAATAAAATGCACTATTAAGCTTCTACGCTAGGGCGAACAGAGACCCGATTAGATCATTTAACATTATGGTTAATAAAAGAATTCAGCGAAATTCTATCACATTTGTTCAATTTACATCGCTCCTATTTCAGATAGCGTATTGGCCTAAGCGGCATCTCAAAGCGCATGAAATGACGAGTAAAATGCACTATTAAACTTCTAGGGTAGGGCAAAAAGAGACCCGATTAGATCATTTTATATTTTGGTTAATATAAGAATTCAGCGAAATTCTATCACATTTGTTCAATTTACGTCGTTCCTATTTCAGATAGCGTACTGGGCTAGGCGGCATCTTAAAGCGCGTGGAATGGCGAGTAAAATTCACTATTAAACTTCTATGATAGGGCAATCAGAGACCCGATTAGATCATTTTATGTTTTGGTTAATATAAGAATTCAGCGTAATTCTATCACATTTGTTCAATTTACGTCGCTCCTATTGCAGATAGCGTATTGGGCTAAGCGGCATCTCAAAGCGCATGAAATGACGAGTGAAATGCACTATTAAACTTCTAGGGTAAGGCAAACAGAGACCCGATTAGATCATTTTATATTACGGTTAATATAAGAATTCAGCGAAATTCTCTCACATTTGTTCAATTTACGTCGCTGATATTTCAGATAGCGTATTGGGCTAAGCGGCATCTCAAAGCGCAAGAAATGGCGAGTAAAATGCACTATTAAACTTCTAGGGTAGGGAAAACAGAGACCCGATAAGATCATTTTATATTATGGTAAATTTATGAGTTCAGCGAAACTCTATCACATTTCTTCAATTTACGCCGCTCCTATTTCAGATAGCGTATTGGGCTAAGCGGCATCTCAATGCGCATGAAATGGCGAGTAAAATGCACTATTAAACTTCTAGGATAAGGCAAACAGAGACCCGATTAGATCATTTTATATTACGGTTAATATAAGAATTCAGCGTAATTCTATCACATTTGTTCAATTTACGTCGTTCCTATTTCAGATAGCGTCCTGGGCTAGGCGGCATCTAATAGCGCATGAAATGGCGAGTATAATGCACTATTAAACTTCTAGGATAAGGCAAACAGAGACCCGATTAGATCATTTTATGTTACGGTTAATATAAGAATTCAGCGTAATTCTATCTCATTTGTTCAATTTACGTCGCTCCTATTTCAGATAGCTTATTGGGCTAAGCGGCATCTCAAACCGCATGAAATGACGAGTGAAATGCACTATTAATCTTCTAGAGTAGGGCGAACAGAGACCCGATTAGATCATTTTACATTAAGGTTAATATAAGAATTCAGCGAGATCCTCTCACATTTGTTCAATTCACGTCGCTGATATTTCAGATAGCGTATTGGGCTAAGCGGCATCTCAAAGCGCAAGAAATGGCGAGTAAAATGCACTATTAAACTTCTAGGGTAATGCAAACAGAGACCCGATTAGATCATATTATATTATGGTTAATTTAAGAATTCAGCGAAATTCTATAACATTTGTTCAATTTACGTCGCTCCTATTGCAGATAGCGTATTGGGCTAAGCGTCATCTCAAAGCGCATGAAATGGCGAGTAAAATGCACTATTATACTTCTAGGGTAGGCCAAACAGAGACCCGATTAGATCATTTTATATTATGGTTAATTTAACAATTCAGCCAAATTCTATCACATTTGTCCAATTTACGTCGCTCCAATTTCAGATAGCGTATTGGGCTAGGCGGCATCTTAAAATGAGAGGAATGGCGAGTAAAATACGCTGTTAAACTTCTATGATAGGGCAATCAGAGACCCGATTAGATCATTTTATATTTTGGTTAATATAAGAATTCAGCGAAATTCTATCACATTTGTTCAATTTACGTCGCTCCTATTTCAGATAGCGTATTGGGCTAAGCGGCATCTCAAAGCGCATGAAATGGCGAGTGAAAGGCACTATTAAACTTCTAGGGTAGGGCGAACAGAGACCCGAATAGATCATTTTACATTAAGGTTAATATAAGAATTCAGGGAAATTCCATCACATTTTTTCAATTTACGTCGTTCCTATTTCAGCTAGCGTTCTGGGCTCGGCGGCATCTTAAAACGCGAGGAAAGGCGAGTAAAATACACAGTTAAACTTCTATGGTAGGGCAATCAGAGACCCGATTAGATCATTTTATATTTTGGTTAATATAAGAATTCAGCGAAATTCTATCACATTTGTTCAATTTACGTCGCTACTATTTCAGATAGCGTATTGGGCTAAGCGGCATCTCAAAGCGCATGAAATGTCGAGTATAATGCACTATTAAACTTCTGGGATAAGGCAAACAGAGACCCGATTAGATCATTTTATATTACGGTTAATATAAGAATTCAACGTAATTCTATCACATTTGTTCAACTTACGTCGCTCCTATTTCAGACAGCGTACTGGGCTAGGCGGCATCTTAAAGCGCGTGGAATGGCGAGTAAAATGCACTATTAAACTTCTATGATAGGGCAATCAGAGAGCCGATTAGATCATTTTATATTTTGGTCAATATAAGAATTCAGCGAAATTCTATCACATTTTTTCAATTTACGTCGTTCCTATTTCAGCTAGCGTACTGGGCTAGGCGGCATCTTAAAACATGAGGAATGGCGAGTAAAATACACTGTTAAACTTCTATGATAGGGCAGTCAGAGACCCGATTAGATCATTTTATATTACGGTTAATATAAGAATTCAACGTAATACAATCACATTTGTTCAACATACGTCGCTCCTATTTCAGATAGCGTACTGGGCTAGGCGGCATCTTAAAGCGCGCGGAAGGACGAGTAAAATGCACTACTAAACTTCTATGATAGGGCAATCAGAGACCCGATTAGATCATTTTATATTAGGGTTAATATAAGAATTCAGCGAAATTCTATCACATTTGTTCAATTTACGTCGCTCCTATTTCAGATAGCTTATTGGGCTAAGCGGCATCTCAACGCGCATGAAATGACGAGTGAAATGCACTATTAAACTTCTAGGGTAGGGTGAACAAAGACCCGATTAGATCATTTTACATTACTGTTAATATAAGACTTCAGCGAAATTCTATCACATTTGTGCAATTTACGTCGCTCCTATTTCAGATAGCGTATTGGGGTAAGCTGCATCTCAAAGCGCAAGACATGGCGAGTAAAATGCACTATTAAACTTCTAGGGTAGGGCAAACAGAGACCCGATTAGATCATTTGATATTTTGGTTAATATAAGAATTCAGCGAAATTCTATCACATTTGATCAATTTACATCGCTCCTATTTCAGATAGCGTATTGGGCTAAGCGGCATCTCAAAGCGCATGAAATGACGAGTGAAATGCACTATTAATCTTCTACAGTAGGGCGAACAGAGACCCGATTAGATCATTTTACATTAAGGTTAATATAAGTATTCAGCGAGATTCTCTCACATTTGTTCAATTCACGTCGCTGATATTTGATATAGCGTATTGGGCTAAGCGGCTTCTCAAAGCGCAAGAAATGGCGAGTAAAATGCACTATTAAACTTCTAGGGTACGGCAAACAGAGACCCGATTAGATCATTTTATATTATGGTTAATTTAAGAATTCAGCGAAATTCTGTCACATTTGTTCAATTTACGTCGCTCCTATTGCAGATAGCGTATTGGGCTAAGCGGCATCTCAAAGCGCATGAAATGACGAGTAAAATGCACTATTAAACTTCTAGGGTAAGGCAAACAGAGACCCGATTAGATCATTTTATATTACGGTGAATATAAGAATTCAGCGTAATTATATCACATTTGTTCAACATACGTCGCTCCTATTTCAGATAGCGTATTGGGCTAAGCGGCATCTCAAAGCGCATGAAATGGCGAGTGAAATGCACTATTAAACTTCTAGGGTAGGGCGAACAAAGACCCGATTAGATCATTTTACATTAAGGTTAATATAAGAATTCAGTGAAATTCTATCACATTTGTTCAATTTACGTCGCTGATATTTCAGATAGCGTATTGGGCTAAGCGGCATCTCAAAGCGAAAGCAATGGCGAGTAAAATGCACTATTAAACTTCTAGGGTAGGGAAAACAGAGACCCGATCAGATCATTTTATATTATGGTTAATTTAAGAATTCAGCGAAACTCTATCACATTTGTTCAATTTACGTCGTTCCTATTTCAGATATCGTATTGGGCTAAGCGGCATCTCAATGCGCATGAAATGGCGAGTAAAATGCACTATTAAACTTCTATGATACGGCTATCAGAGACCCGATTACATCATTTTATATTTTGGTTAATATAAGAATTCAGCGAAATTCTATAACATTTGTTCAATTTACGTCGCTCCTATTTCAGATAGCGTATTGGGCTAAGCGGCATCTCAAAATGCATGAAATGACGAGTGAAAGGGACTATTAAACTTCTAGGGTAGGGCGAACAGAGACCCGATTAGATCATTTTATATTAAGGTTAATATAAGAATTCAGGGAAATTCTATTACATTTGTTCAATTTACGTCGCTCCTATTTCAGATAGCGCATTGGACTAAGCGCCATCTCAAAGCGCATGAAATGGCGAGTAAAATGCACTGTTATACTTCTAGGGTAGGGCAAACAGAGACCCGACTAGATCATTTTATATTATGGTTAATTTAAGAATTCAGCAAAATTCTATCACGTTTTTTCAATTTACGTCGTTCCTATTTCAGCTAGCGTACTGGGCTAGGCGGCATCTTAAAACGCGAGGAATGGCGAGTAAAATACACTATGAAACTTCTAGGGTAGGGCAAAAAGAGACCCGATTAGATCATTTTATATTATGGTTAATATAAGAATTCAGCGAAATTCTATCACATTTGTTTAATTTACGTCGTTCCTATTTCAGATATCGTATTGGGCTAAGCGGCATCTCAATGCGCATGAAATGGCGAGTAAAATGCACTATTAAACTTCTATGATACGGCTATCAGAGACCCGATTAGATCATTTTATATTTTGGTTAATATAAGAATTAAGCGAAATTCTATAACATTTGTTCAATTTACGTCGCTCCTATTTCAGATAGCGTATTGGGCTAAGCGGCATCTCAAAATGCATGAAATGACGAGTGAAAGGGACTATTAATCTTCCAGAGTAGGGCGAACAGAGACCCGATTAGATCATTTTACATTAAGGTTAATAAAAGAATTCAGCGAGATTCTCTCACATTTGTTCAATTCACGTCGCTGATATTTCAGATAGCGTATTGTGCTAAGCGGCATCTCAAAGCGAAAGCAATGGCGAGTAAAATGCACTATTAAACTTCTCTGATAGGGCAATCAGAGAGCCGATTAGATCATTTTATATTTTGGTTAATATAAGAATTCAGCGAAATTCTATCACATTTTTTCAATTTACGTCGTTCCTATTTCAGCTAGCGTACTGGGCTAGGCGGCATCTTAAAACATGAGGAATGGCGAGTAAAATACACTGTTAAACTTCTATGATAGGGCAGTCAGAGACCCGATTAGATCATTTTATATTACGGTTAATATAAGAATTCAACGTAATTCAATCACATTTGTTCAACATACGTCGCTCCTATTTCAGATAGCGTACTGGGCTAGGCGGCATCTTAAAGCGCGCGGAAGGGCGAGTAAAATGCACTACTAAACTTCTATGATAGGGCAATCAGAGACCCGATTAGATCATTTTATATTAGGGTTAATATAAGAATTCAGCGAAATTCTATCACATTTGTTCAATTTACGTCGCTCCTATTTCAGATAGCTTATTGGGCTAAGCGGCATCTCAACGCGCATGAAATGACGAGTGAAATGCACTATTAAACTTCTAGGGTAGGGCGAACAAAGACCCGATTAGATCATTTTACATTACTGTTAATATGACTTCAGCGAAATTCTATCACATTTGTGCAATTTACGTCGCTCCTATTTCAGATAGCGTATTGGGGTAAGCTGCATCTCAAAGCGCAAGACATGGCGAGTAAAATGCCCTATTAAACTTCTAGGGTAGGGCAAACAGAGACCCGATTAGATCATTTGATATTTTGGTTAATATAAGAATTCAGCGAAATTCTATCACATTTGATCAATTTACATCGCTCCTATTTCAGATAGCGTATTGGGCTAAGCGGCATCTCAAAGCGCATGAAATGACGAGTGAAATGCACTATTAATCTTCTACAGTAGGGCGAACAGAGACCCGATTAGATCATTTTACATTAAGGTTAATATAAGTATTCAGCGAGATTCTCTCACATTTGTTCAATTCACGTCGCTGATATTTGATATAGCGTATTGGGCTAAGCGGCTTCTCAAAGCGCAAGAAATGGCGAGTAAAATGCACTATTAAACTTCTAGGGTACGGCAAACAGAGACCCGATTAGAACATTTTATATTATGGTTAATTTAAGAATTCAGCGAAATTCTGTCACATTTGTTCAATTTACGTCGCTCCTATTGCAGATAGCGTATTGGGCTAAGCGGCATCTCAAAGCGCATGAAATGGCGAGTAAAATGCACTATTAAACTTCTAGGGTAAGGCAAACAGAGACCCGATTAGATCATTTTATATTACGGTGAATATAAGAATTCAGCGTAATTATATCACATTTGTTCAACATACGTCGCTCCTATTTCAGATAGCGTATTGGGCTAAGCGGCATCTCAAAGCGCATGAAATGGTGAGTAAAATGCACAATTAAACTTCTAGGATAACGCAAACAGAGACCCGATTAGATCATTTTATATTACGGTAAATATAAGAATTCAGCGTAATTCTGTCACATTTGTTCAACTTACGTAGCTCCTATTTCAGCTAGCGTAATGGGCTAGGCGGCATCTTAAAACGCGAGGAATGGCGAGTAAAATGCACGGTTAAACTTCTATAATAGGCCAATCAGAGACCCGATTAGATCATTTTATATTTTGGTTAATATAAGAATTCAGCGAAATTCTATCATATTTGTTCAATTTACGTCGCTCCTATTTCAGATAGCTAATTCGGCTAAGTGGCATCTCAAAGCGCATGAAATGACGAGTGAAATGCACTATTAAACTTCTAGGGTAGGGCGAACAAAGACCCGATTAGATCATTTTACATTAAGGTTAATATAAGGATTCAGCGAAATTCTATCGCATTTGTTCAATCTACGTCGCTCCTATTGCAGATAGCGTATTGGGCTAAGCGGCATCTCAAAGCGCATGAAATGGCGAGTGAAATGCACTATTAAACTTCTAGGGTAAGGCAAACAGAGACCCGACTAGATCATTTTATATTATGGTTAACTTAAGAATTCAGCGAAATTCTGTCACATTTGTTCAATTTACGTCGCTCCTATTGCAGATAGCGTATTGGGCTTAGCGGCATCTCAAAGCGCAAGAAATGGCGAGTAAAATGCACTATTAAACTTCTAGGGCAGGGCAAACAGAGACCCGATTAGATCATTTTATATTGTGGTTAATATAAGAATTAAGCGTAATTCTGTCACATTTGTTCAACTTACGTCGCTCCTATTTCAGATAGCGTACTGGGCTAGGCGGCATCTTAAAGCGCGTGGAAAGGCGAGTAAAATGCACTACTAAACTTCTATGATAGGGCAATCAGAGACCCGATTAGATCATTTTATATTTTGGTTAATATAAGAATTCAGCGAAATTCTATCACATTTGTTCAATTTACGTCGCTCCTATTTCAGATAGCTAATTCGGCTAAGTGGCATCTCAAAGCGCATGAAATGACGAGTGAAATGCACTATTAAACTTCTAGGGTAGGGCGAACAGAGACCCGATTAGATCATTTTACATTAAGGTTAATATAAGAATTCAGGGAAATTCTATCACATTTGTTCAATTTACGTCGCTCCTATTTCAGATAGCGTATTGGACTAAGCGCCATCTCAAAGCGCATGAAATGGCGAGTAAAATGCACTATTATACTTCTAGGGTAGGGCAAACAGAGACCCGACTAGATCATTTTATATTATGGTTAATTTAAGAATTCAGCAAAATTCTATCACGTTTTTTCAATTTACGTCGTTCCTATTTCAGCTAGCGTACTGGGCTAGGCGGCATCTTAAAACGCGAGGAATGGCGAGTAAAATACACTATGAAACTTCTAGGGTAGGGCAAAAAGAGACCCGATTAGATAATTTTATATTATGGTTAATATAAGAATTCAGCGAAATTCTATCACATTTGTTTAATTTACGTCGTTCCTGTTTCAGATATCGTATTGGGCTAAGCGGCATCTCAATGCGCATGAAATGGCGAGTAAAATGCACAATTGAACTTCTATGATAGGGCAATCAGAGACCCGATTAGATCATTTAATATTTTGGTTAATATAAGAATTCAGCGTAATGCTATCACATTTGTTCAATATACGTTGCTCCTATTACAGACAGCTTATTGGGCTTAGCGGCATCTCAAAGCGCATGAAATGACGAGTGAAATGCACTATTAAACTTCTAGTGTAGGGCAAACAGAGACCCGATTAGATCATTTTATATTATTGTTAATTTAAGAATTCAGCAAAATTCTATCACATTTGTTCAATTTACGTCGTTCCTATTTCAGATAGCGTATTGGGCTAAGCGGCATCTCAAAGCGCATGAAATGGCGAGTATAATGCACTATTAAACTTCTGGGATAAGGCAAACAGAGACCCGATTAGATCATTTTATATTACGGTTAATATAAGAATTCAGCGTAATTCTATCACATTTGTTCAACTTACGTCGCTCCTATTTCAGACAGCGTACTGGGCTAGGCGGCATCTTGAAGCGCGTGGAATGGCGAGTAAAATGCACTACTAAACTTCTATGATAGGGCAATCAGAGACCCGATTAGATCATTTTATATTTTGGTCAATATAAGAATTCAGCGAAATTCTATCACATTTGTTCCTATTTACGTCGCTCCTATTACAGATAGCTTATGGTGCTTAGCGGCATCTCAAAGCGCATGATGTGTCGAGTGAGATGTACTATTAAACCTCTAGGGTAAGGCAAGCAGCGACCCGATTAGATCATTTCATATTATAGTTAATTTAAGAATTCAGCAAAATTCTATCACATTTGTTCAATTTACGTCGTTCCTATTTCAGATAGCGTACTGGCCTAGGCGGCATCTTAAAGCGCGTGGAATGGCGAGCAAAATGCACTATTAAACTTCTATGATAGGGCAATCAGAGGCCCGATTAGATCATTTAATATTTTGGTTAATATAAGAATTCAGCGTAATGCTATCACATTTGTTCAATTTACGTCGCTCCTATTACAGACAGCTTATTGGGCTTAGCGGCATCTCAAAGCGCATGAAATGACGAGTGAAATGCACTATTAAAATTCTATGATAGGGCAATCAGAGACCCGATTAGATCATTTTATATTATGGTTAACTTAAGAATTAAGCAAAATTCTATCACATTTGCTCAATTTACGTCGCTCCTATTTCAGATAGCGTCCTGGGCTAGGCGGCATCTTGAGGCGCGTGGAATGGCGAGTAAAATGCACTGCTCAGCTTTTATGATAGGGCAATCAGAGACCCGATTAGATCATTTTATATTTTGTTTAATATAAGATTTCAGAGAAATTCTATCACATTTGTTCAATTTACGTCGCTCCTATTTCAGATAGCGTATTGGGCTATGCGGCATCTCAAATCGCATGAAATGGCGACTAAAATGCAATACTAAACTTCCAGGACAAGGCAAACAGAGACCCGATTAGATCATTTTATATTACGGTTAATATAAGAATTCAGCGTAATTCTATCACATTTGTTCAATTTACATCGCTCCTATTTCAGATAGCGTATTGGGCTAAGCGGCATATCAAAGCGCATGAAATGACGAGTAAAATGCACTATTAAACTTCTAGGGTAGGGCAAACAGAGACCTGATAAGATGATTTTATATTATGGTTAATTTAAGAATTCAGCCAAATTCTATCACATTTGTTCAATTTACGTCGCTCCTATTTCAGATAGCGTACTAGCGTAGGCGGCATCTTAAAGCGCGTGGAATGTCGAATAAAATGCACGATTAAAGTTCTAGGCTAGGGCGAACAGAGACCCGATTAGATCATTTTACATTATGGTTAATAAAAGAATTCAGCGAAATTCTATCACATTTGTTCAATTTACGTCGCTCCCATTTCAGATAGCGTATTGGGCTAAGCAGCATCTCAAAGCGCATGAAATGACGAATAAAATGCACAATTAAGCTTCTAGGGTAGGGCAAACAGAGACCCGATAAGATCATTTTACATTATGGTTAATTTAAGAATTCAGCGAAATTCTATCACATTTGTTCAATTTACGTCGCTCCTATTTCAGATAGCGTATTGGGCTAAGCAGCGTCTCAAAGCGCATGAAATGGCGAGTAAAATGCACTGCTAACCTTGTAGGGTAGGGCAAACAGAGACCCGATTAGATCATTTTATATTACGGTTAATATAAGAATTCAGCGTAATTCTATCACATTTGTTCAATTTACGTCGCTCCTATTTCAGATAGCGTATTGGGCTAAGCGGCACCTCAAAGCGCATGAAATGACGAGTGAAAGGCACTATTAAACTTCTAGGGTAGGGCGAACAGAGAACCGATTAGATCATTTTACATTAAGGTTAATATAAGAATTCAGGGTAATTCTATCACGTTTGTTCAATGTACGTCGCTCCTATTTCAGATAGTGTACTGGGCTAGGCGGCATCATAAAGCACGTGGAAGGGCGAGTAAAATGCACTATTAAACTTCTAGGGTAGGGCAAAGAGAGACCCCATTAGATCATTTTATATTATGGTTAATTTAAGAATTCAGCCAAATTCTATCACATTTGTTCAATTTACGTCGCTCCAATTTCAGATAGCTTATTGGGCTAAGAGGCATCTCAAAGCGCATGAAATGACGAGTGAAATGAACTATTAAACTTCTAGGATAAGGCAAACAGAGACCCGATTAGATCATTTTATATTACGGTTAATATAAGAATTCAGCGTAATTCTATCACATTTGTTCAATTTACGTCGCTGATATTTCAGATAGCGTATTGGGCTAAGCGGCATCTCAAAGCGCAAGCAATGGCGAGTAAAATGCACTATTAAACTTCTAGGGTAGGGCAAACAGAGACCCGATAAGATCATTTTATATTACGGTTAATTTAAGAATTCAGCGTAATTCTATCACATTTGTTCAACATACGTCGCTCCTATTTCAGATAGCGTACTGTGATAGGCGGCATCTCAAAGCGCATGAAATGGCGAGTAAAATGCACTATTAAACTTCTAGGGTAGGGCAAACAGAGACCCGATTAGATCATTTTATGTTATGGTTAATTTAAGAATTCAGCCAAATTCTATCACATTTGTTCAATTTACGTGGCTCCTATTTCAGATAGCGTACTGGGCTAGGCGGAATTTTAAAGCGCGTGGATTGGCGAGTAAAATGCAATATTAAACTTCTATGATAGGGCAATCAGAGACCCGATTAGATCATTTTATATTTTGGTTAATATAAGAATTCAGCGAAATTCTATCACAATTGTTCTATTTACGTCGCTCCTATTTCAGATAGCGTATTGGGCTAAGCGGCATCTCAAAGCGCATGAAATGGCGAGTGAAATGCACTATTACAGTTCTAGGGTAGGGCGAACAGAGACCCGATTCGATCATTTTACATTAAGGTTAATATAAGTATTCAGGGAAATTCTATCACAATTGTTCTATTTACGTCGCTCGTATTTCAGATAGCGTATTGGGCTAAGCCGGATCTCAAAGCGCATGAAATGGCGACTAAAATGCACTACTAAACTTCTATGATAGGGCAATCAGAGACCCGATTAGATCATTTTATATTTTGGTTAATATAAGAATTCAGCGAAATTCTATCACATTTGTTCAATTTACGTCGCTGATATTTCAGATAGCGTATTGGGCTAAGCGGCATCTCAAAGCGCAAGCAATGGCGAGTAAAATGCACTATTAAACTTCTAGGGTAGGGCAAACAGAGACCCGATAAGATCATTTTATATTACGGTTAATATAAGAATTCAGCGTAATTCTATCACATTTGTTCAACATACGTCGCTCCTATTTCAGATAGCGTACTGTGATAGGCGGCATCTCAAAGCGCATGAAATGGCGAGTAAAATGCACTATTAAACTTCTAGGGTAGGGCAAACAGAGACCCGATTAGATCATTTTATATTATGGTTAATTTAAGAATTCAGCCAAATTCTATCACATTTATTCAATTTACGTCGCTCCTATTTCAGATAGCGTATTGTGCTAAGCGGCATCTCAATGCGCATGAAATGGCGAGTAAAATGCACTATTAAACTTCTAGGATAATGCAAACAGAGACCCGATTAGATCATTTTATATTACGGTTAATATAAGAATTCAGCGTAATTCTATCACATTTGTTCAACATACGTCGCTCCTATTTCAGATAGCGAACTGTGATAGGCGGCACCTCAAAGCGCATGAAATGGCGAGTAAAATGCACTATTAAACTTCGAGGGTAGGGCAAACAGAGACCCGATTAGATCATTTTGTATTATGGTTAACATAAGTATTCAGGGAAATTCTATCACATTTGTTCAATTTACGTCGCTCCTATTTCAGATAGCGTATTGGGCTAAGCTGCTTCTCAAAGCGCATGAAATGGCAATTTAAATGCACTGTTAAACTTCTAGGGTAGGGCAAACAGAGACCCGATTAGATCATTTCATATTATGGTTTATTTAATAATTCAGAAAAATTCTATCACATTTGTTCAACTTACGTCGCTCCTATTTCAGATAGCGTACTGGGCTAGGCGGAATCTTAAAGCGCGCGGATTGGCGAGTAAAATGCACTATTAAACTTCAATGATAGGGCAATCAGAGACCCGATTAGATCATTTTATATTTTGGTTAATATAAGAATTCAGCGAAATTCTATCACAATTGTTCTATTTACGTCGCTCCTATTTCAGATAGCGTATTGGGCTAAGCGGCATCTCAAAGCGCATGAAATGGCGAGTGAAATGCACCATCAAACTTCTAGGGTAGGGCAAACAGAGACCCGATTAGATCATTTTATATTATGGTTAATTTAAGAATTCAGCCAAATGCTATCACATTTGTTCAATTTACGTCGCTCCTATCTCAGATAGCGTATTGGGCTAAGCGGCAACTCAAAGCGCATGAAATGACGAGTGAAATGCAGTATTAAACTTCTAGGGTAGGGAGAACAGAGACCCGATTAGATCATTTTACATTAAGGTTAATATAAGAATTCAGGGAAATTCTATCACATTTGTTCAATTTACGTCGCTCCTATTTCAGATAGCGTATTGGGCTAAGCAGCGTCTCAAAGCGCATGAAATGGCGAGTAAAATGCACTGCTAACCTTGTAGGGTAGGGCAAACAGAGACCCGATAAGATGATTTTATATTATGGTTAATTTAAGAATTCAGCCAAATTCTATCACATTTGTTCAATTTACGTCGCTCCTATTTCAGATAGCGTACTGGGCTAGGCGGAATCTTAAAGCGCGTGGATTGGCGAGTAAAATGCACTATTAAACTTCTATGATAGGGCAATCAGAGACCCGATTAGATCATTTTATATTTTGGTTAATATAAGAATTCAGGGAAATTCTATCACATTTGTTCAATTTACGTCGCTCCTATTTCAGATAGCGTATTGGGCTAAGCGGCATCTCAAACCGCATGAAATGGAGAGTAAAATGCACTGCTAAACTTGTAGGGTAGGGCAAACAGAGACCCGATTAGATCATTTTATATTATTGTTAATTTAAGATGTCAGAAAAATTCTGTCACATTTGTTCAATTTACGTCGCTCCAATTTTAGATAGCGTACTGGGCTAGGCGGCATCTTAAAGCGCGTGGAATGGCGATCAAAATGCACTATTAAACTTCTATGATATGGCAATCAGAGACCCGACTAGATCATTTTATATTTTGGTTAATATAAGAATTCAGCAAAATTCTATCACAATTGTTCAATTTACGTCGCTCCTACTTCAGATAGCGTACTGGGCACGGCGGCATCTTAAAGCGCAAGAAATGGCGAGTAAAATGCACTATTAAACTTCTAGGGCAGGGCAAACAGAGACCCGATAAGATGATTTTATATTATGGTTAATTTAAGAATTCAGCGAAACTCTATCATATTTGTTCAATTTACGTCGCTCCTATTCCAGATAGCGTATTGGGCTAAGCGGCATCTCAATGCGCATGAAATGGCGAGTAAAATGCACTATTAAACTTCTAGGATAAGGCAAACAGGGACCCGATTAGATCATTTTATATTACGGTTAATATAAGAATTCAGCGTAATTCTATCACATTTGTTCAACTTTCGTCGCTCCTATTTCAGATAGCGTACTGGGCTAGGCGGCATCTTAAAGCGCGTAGAATGGCGAGTAAAATGCACTATTAAACTTCTAGGGTAGGGCAAACAGAGACCCGATTAGATCATTTTATATTATGGTTAATTCAAGAATTCAGCCAAATTCTATCACATTTGTTCAATTTACGTCGCTCTTATTTCAGATAGCGTACTGGGCTAGGCGGAATTTTAAAGCGCGTGGATTGGCGAGTAAAATGCACTATTAAACTTCTATGATAGGGCAATCAGAGACCCGATTAGATCATTTTATATTTTGGTTAATATAAGAATTGAGCGAAATTCTATCACAATTGTTCTATTTACGTCGCTCCTATTTCAGGTAGCGTATTGGGCTAAGCGGCATCTCAAAGCGCATGAAATGGCGAGTGAAATGCACTATTACACTTCTAGGGTAGGGCGAACAGAGACCCGATTAGATCATTTTACATTAAGGTTAATATAAGTATTCAGGGAAATTCTATCACATTTGTTCAATTTACGTCGCTCCTATTTCAGATAGCGTATTGGGCTAAGCGGCATCTCAAAGCGCATGAAATGGCGAGTAAAATGCACTGTTAAACTTCTAGGGTAGGGCAACCAGAGACCCGATTAGATCATTTCATATTATGGTTTATTTAAGAATTCAGAAAAATTCTATCACATTTGTTCAATCTACGTCGCTCCTATTTCAGATAGCGTATTGGGCTAAGCTGCTTCTCAAAGCGCATGAAATGGCGATTTAAATGCACTGTTAAACTTCTAGGGTAGGGCAAACAGAGGCCCTATTAGATCATTTTATATTATGGTTAATTTAAGAATTCAGCGGGATTCTATCACATTTGTTCAATTTACGTCGCTCCTATTTCAGATAGCGTATTGGGGTAAGCGGCGTCTCAAAGCACATGAAATGGCGAGTAAAATGCACCATTAAACTTCTGGGGTAAGGCAAACAGAGACCCGATTAGATCACTTTATATTACGGTTAATATAAGAATTCAGCGTAATTCTATCACATTTGTTCAACTTACGTCGCTCCGATTTCAGATAGCTTATTGGGCTAAGCGGCATCTCAAAGCGCATGAAATGACGAGTGAAATGCACTATTAAACTTCTAGGGTAGGGCGAACAAAGACCCGATTAGATCATTTTACATTAAGGTTAATATAAGAATTCAGGGAAATTCTATCACATTTGTTCAATTTACGTCGCTCCTATTTCAGATAGCGTATTGGGCTAAGCGGCATCTCAAAGCGCATGAAATGGCGAGTAAAATGCACTGCTAAACTTGTAGGGTAGCGCAAACAGAGACCCGATTAGATCATTTCATATTATGGTTTATTTAATAATTCAAAAAAATTCTATCACATTTGTTCAATTTACGTCGCTCCTATTTCAGATTGCTTATTGGGCTAAGCGGCATCTCAAAGCGCATGAAATGACGAGTGAAATGCACTAGTAATCTTCGAGGGTAGGGCGAACAGAGACCCGATTAGATCATTTTACATTAAGGTTAATATATTAATTCAGCGTAATTCTATCACATTTGTTCAACTTACGTCGCTCCTATTTCAGATAGCGTATTGGGCTAAGCGGCATCTCACAGCACATGAAATGGCGAGTAAAATGCACTATTAAACTTCTAGTGTAGGGCAATCAGAGACCCGATTAGATCATTTTATATTATGCTTAATTTAAGAATTCAGCAAGATTCTATCACATTTGTTCAATTTACGTCGCTCTTATTTCAGATAGCGTTTTGGGCTAAGCGGCATCTCAAAGCGCATGAAATGGCGAGTAAAATGCACTATTAAACTTCTAGGATAAGGCAAACAGAGACCCGATTAGATCATTTTATATTGCGGTTAATATAAGAATTCAGCGTAACTCTGTCACATTTGTTCAACTTACGTAGCTCCTATTTCAGATCGCGTCCGGGGCTAGGCGGCATCTTAAAGCGCGTGGAATGGCGAGTAAAATGCACTATTAAACGTCTATGATAGGGCAATCAGAGAACCGATTACATCATTTTATGTTTTGGTTAATATAAGAATTCAGCGACATTCTATCACATTTGTTCAACTTACGTAGCTCCTATTTCAGATAGCGTCCTGGGCTAAGCGGCATCTCAAAGCGCATGAAATGACGAGTAAAATGCACTATTAAACTTCTAGGATAAGGCAAACAGAGACCCGATTAGATCATTTTATATTACGGTTAATATAAGAATTCAGCGTAATTCTATCACATTTGTTCAATTTACGTCGTTCCTATTTCAGCTAGCGTACTGGGCTAGGCGGCATCTTAAAACGCGAGGAAAGGCGAGTAAAATACACAGTTAAACTTCTATGGTAGGGCAATCAGAGACCCGATTAGATCATTTTATATTTTGGTTAATATAAGAATTCAACGTAATTCAATCACATTTGTTCAACATACGTCGCTCCTATTTCAGATAGCGTACTGGGCTAGGCGGCATCTTAAAGCGCGCGGAAGGGCGAGTAAAATGCACTACTAAACTTCTATGATAGGGCAATCAGAGACCCGATTAGATCATTTTATATTTTGGTTAATATAAGAATTCAGCGAAATTCTATCACATTTGTTCAATTTACGTCGCTCCTATTTCAGATAGCTTATTGTTCTAAGCGGCATCTCAACGCGCATGAAATGACGAGTGAAATGCACTATTAAACTTCTAGGGTAGGGCGAACAAAGACCCGATTAGATCATTTTACATTAAGGTTAATATAAGAATTCAGGGAAATTCTATCACATTTGTTCAATTTTCGTCGCTCCTATTTCAGATGGCGTATTGGGCTAAGCGGCATCTCAAACCGCATGAAATGGCGAGTAAAATGCACTGTTAAACTTCTAGGGTAGGGCAAACAGAGACCCGATTAGATCATTTCATATTATGGTTCATTTAAGAACTCACCAAAATTCTATCTCATTTGTTCAATTTACGTCGCTCCTATTTCAGATAGCTTATTGTGCTAAGCGGCATCTCAAAGCGCATGAAATGACGAGTGAAATGCACTATTAAGCTTCTAGAGTAGGGCGAACAGAAACCCGATTAGATCATTTTACATTAAGGTTAATATAAGAATTCAGCGAGATTCTCTCACATTTGTTCAATTCACGTCGCTGATATTTCAGATAGCGTATTGGGCTAAGCGGCATCTCAAAGCGCAAGAAATGGCGAGTAAAATGCACTATTAAACTTCTAGGGTAATGCAAACAGAGACCCGATTAGATCATATTATATTATGGTTAATTTAAGAATTCAGCGAAATTCTATCACATTTGTTCAATTTACGTCGCTCCTATTGCAGATAGCGTATTGGGCTAAGCGTCATCTCAAAGCGCATGAAATGGCGAGTAAAATGCACAATTAAACTTCTAGGGTAGGGCAATCAGAGACCCGATTAGATCATTTTATATTATGGTTAATATAAGAAATCAGCGAAATTCTATCACATTTGTTCAATTTACGTCGCTCCTATTTCAGATAGCTTATTGGGCTAAGCGGCATCTCAAAGCGCATGAAATGACGAGTGAAATGCACTATTAAACTTCTAGGGTAGGTCGAACAAAGACCCGATTAGATCATTTTACATTAAGGTTAATATAAGAATTCAGTGAATTTCTATCACATTTGTTCAATTTACGTCGCTGATATTTCAGAGAGCGTATTGGGCTAAGCGGCATCTCAAAGCGAAAGCAATGGCGAGTAAAATGCACTATTAAACTTCTATGATAGGGCAATCAGAGAGCCGATTAGATCATTTTATATTTTGGTTAATATAAGAATTCAGCGAAATCCTATCACATTTTTTCAATTTACGTCGTTCCTATTTCAGCTAGCGTACTGGGCTAGGCGGCATCTTAAAACATGAGGAATGGCGAGTAAAATACACTGTTAAACTTCTATGATAGGGCAGTCAGAGACCCGATTAGATCATTTTATATTACGGTTAATATAAGAATTCAACGTAATTCAATCACATTTGTTCAACATACGTCGCTCCTATTTCAGATAGCGTACTGGGCTAGGCGGCATCTTAAAGCGCGCGGAAGGGCGAGTAAAATGCACTACTAAACTTCTATGATAGGGCAATCAGATACCCGATTAGATCATTTTATATTAGGGTTAATATAAGAATTCAGCGAAATTCTATCACATTTGTTCAATTTACGTCGCTCCCATTTCAGATAGCGTATTGGGCTAAGCGGCATCTCAAAGCGCATGAAATGGCGAGTAAAATGCACTATTAATCTTCTAGGGTAAGGCAAACAGGGACCCGATTAGATCATTTTATAATACGGTTAATATAAGAATTCAGCGTAATTCTATCACATTTGTTCAATTTACGTCGCTCCTATTTCAGATAGCTTATTGGGCGAAGCGCCATCTCAAAGCGCATGAAATGGCGAGCAAAGTGCACTAATAAACTTCTAGGGTAGGGCAAACAGAGACCCGATTAGATAATTTTATATTACGGTTAATATAATAATTCAGCGTAATTCTATCACATTTGTTCAACTTACGCCGCTCCTATTTCAGATAGCGTACTGGGTTAGGCGGCATCTCAAAGCGCATGAAATGACGAGTGAAATGCACTATTAAACTTCTATGATAGGGCAAACAGAGACCCGATTAGATCATTTTATATTATGGTTAATTTAAGAATTCAGCGTAATTCTATCACATTTGTTCAACATACGTCGCTCCTATTTCAGATAGTGTACTGGGCTAGGCGGCATCTTAAAGCACGTGGAAGGGCGAGTAAAATGCACTACTAAACTTCTATGATAGGGCAATCAGAGTCCCGTTTAGATCATTTTATATTTTGTTTAATATAAGATTTCAGGGAAATTCTATCACATTTGTTCAATTTGCGTCGCTCCTATTTCAGATAGCGTATTGGGCTAAGCGGCATCTCAAAGCGCATGAAATGGCGAGTAAAATGCACTATTAAA
>CAKAJE020000109.1:0-39105 GCA_916610135.2 Macropis europaea | reverse complement strand
TGCATTTTACTCGCCATTTCATGCGCTTTAAGGAGCCGCCTAGCCCAATACGCTATCTGAAATAGGAGCGACATAAATTGAACAAATGTGATAGAATTACGCAGAATTCTTATATTAACCATAATATAATACGATATATTCGGGTCTCTGATTGCCCTATCATAGAAGTTTAATAGTGGATTTTACTCGTCACATCATGCGCTTTAAGGTGCCGCTTGGCCCAATACGCTATCTGAAATAGGAGCGACATAAATTGAACAAATGTGATAAAATTACGTTGCATTCTTATATTAACAATAATACAAAATGATCTAATCGGGTCTCTGATTGCACTGTCATAGAAGTTTACTAGTGCATTTTACTCGACATTTCATGCGCTTTAAGATGCCACCTAGCCCAATACGCTATCTGAAATAGGGGCGACGTAAATTGAACAAATGTGATAGAATTACGCAGAATTCTTATATTAAACATAATATAATACGATCTATCCGGGTCTCTGATTGCCCTATCATAGAAGTTTAATAGTGCATTTTACTCGTCATTTCATGCGCTTTGAGGTGCCGCCTAGTCCAATACGCTATCTGAAATAGGAGCGACACAAATTGAACAAATGTGATAGAAGTACGCAGAATTCTTATATTAACCATAATATGTTACGATCTACTCGGTTCTCTGATTGCCCTATCATAGAAGTTTAATAGTGCATTTTACTCGACATTTCATGCGCTTTAAGATGCCACCTAGTCCAAATCGCTATCTGAAATTGGAGCTACGTAAGTTGAACAGACGTGATAGAACTACGCAGAATTCATATATTAACCATAATATAATACGATGTATTCGGGTCTCTGATTGCCCTATCATAGAAGTTTAAAAGTGCATTTTACTCGTCATTTCATGCGCTTTAAGATGCCGAGTCGCCCAATACGCTATCTGAAATAGGAGCGACGTAAATTGAACAAATGTGATAGAATCTTGCTGAATTCTTATATTAACCATAATATAATACGATCTATTCGGGTCTCTGATCGCACTATCATAGAAGTTTAATAGTGCATTTCACTCGTCATTTCATGCGCTTTAAGGTGCCTCCTAGCCCAGTACGCTATCTGGAATAGGGGCGACGTAAATTGAATAAATGTGATAGAATTACGCAGAATTCTTATATTAACCATAATTTAAAATGACCTTGTCGGGTCTGTGATTGCCCTATCCGAGAAGTTTAGTAGTGCATTTTACTCGTAATTGCATGCGCTTTAAGATGCCGCTTAGCACAATACGCTATCTGAAATAGGAGCGACATAAATTGAACAAATGTGATAGAGTTACGCAGAATTCTTATATTAACCATAATATAATACGATTTATTCTGGTTTCTGATTGCCCTATCATAGAAGTTTAATCGTGCATTTTAGTCGTCATTCCATGCGCTTTAAGGTGCCGCCTAGCCCAATACGCTATCTGAAATAGGAGCGACGTAAATTGAACAAATGTGATAGAATTTTGCTGAATTCTTATATTGACCATAATATAATATGATCTATTCGGGTCTCTGATTGCCCTATCATAGAAGTTTAATAGTGCATTTTACTCGTCATGCCATGCGCTTTAAGGTGCCGCTTAGCCCAATGCGCTATCTGTAATGGGAGCGACGTAAATTGAACAAATGTGATAGAATTACGCAGAATTCTTATATTAACCATAATTTCAAATGACCTAATCCTATCTCTGATTGCCGTATCCGAGAAGTTTAGTAGTGCATTTTACTCGTCATTTCATGCGCTTTATGAAGCCGAATCGCCCAATACGCTATATGAAGTAGGAGCGACGTAAATTTAACAAATGTGATAAAATTACGCTGAATTCTTATATTAACCATAATATAAAATGATCTAATCGGGTCTCTGTTTGCCCTACCCTAGAAGTTTAATAGTGCATTTTACTCGTCATTTCATGCGCTTTAAGGTGCCGCCTAGCCCAATACGCTATCTGAAATAGGAGCGACATAAATTGATCAATTGTGATAAAATTACGTTGAATCCTTATATTAACAATAATACAAAATGATCTAATCGGGTCTCTGATTGCCCTATCATAGAAGGTTAATAGTGCATTTTACTCGACATTTCATGCGCTTTAGGATGCCAACAAGCCCAATACGCTATCTCTAAATAGGGGCGACGTAAATTGAACAAATGTGACAGAATTACGCAGAATCCTTATATTAAACATAACATAATACGATCTATCCGGTTCTCTGATTGCCCTATCATAGAAGTTTAATAGTGCATTTTACTCGTCATTTCATGCGCTTTAAGGAGCCGCCTAGCCCAGTACGCTATCTGAAATAGGGGCGACATAAATTGAACAAATGTGATAGAATTCAGCAGAATTCTTATATTAACCATAATATAATACGATCTATTCTGGTTTCTGATTGCCCTATCATAGAAGTTTAATAGTGCATTTTAGTCGTCATTTCATGCGCTTTAAGGTGCCGCCTAGCCCAATACGCTATCTGAAATAGGAGCGACGTAAATTGAACAAATGTGATAGAATTTTGCTGAATTCTTATATTAACCATAATATAATACGATGCATTCGGGTCTCTGATTGCCCTATCATAGAAGTTTAATAGTGCATTTTACTCGTCCTTTCATGTGCTTTAAGGTGCCGCCTAGCCCAATACGCTATCTGCAATAGGAGCAACGTAAATTGAACAAATGTTATAAAATTTCGCTGAATTCTTATATTAACCATAATGTAAGATGACATAATCGGGCCTCTGATTGCCCTACCCGGGAAGTTTCGTAGTGCATTTTACTGGACATTTAATGCGCTTTAAGATGCCGCCTAGCCCAATACGCTATCTGAAATTGGAGCTACGTAAATTGAACAAACGTGATAGAATTACGCAGAATTCTTAAATTAACCATAATATAATACGATCTATTCGGGTCTCTGATTGCCCTATCATAGAAGTTAGACAGTGCATTTTACTCGTCATTTCATGCGCTTTAAGGTGCCGCCTAGCGCAATACGCTATCTGGAATAGGAGCGACATAAATTGAACAAATGTGATAGAATTACGCACAACTCTTATATTAACCATAATATAGAATGATCTAATCGGGTCTTTGATTGCCCTAGCATAGAAGGTTAGAAGTGTATTTTACTCGTTATTCTACGCGCTTTAAGGTGCCGCCAAGCCCAATACGCTATCTGAAATAGGAGCGACATAAATTGAACAAACGTGACAGAATTACGCAGAATTCTTATATTAACCATAATATAATACGATCTATTCTGGTTTCTGATTGCCCTATCATAGAAGTTTAATAGTGCATTTTAGTCGTCATTTCACGCGCTTTAAGATGCCGCCTAGCCCAATACGCTATCTGAAATTGGAGCTACGTAAATTGAACGAACGTGATAGAATTACGCAGAATTCTTATATTAACCATAATACAATATGATCTATTCGGGTCTCTGATTGCCCTATCACCGAAGTTTAATAGTGCATTTTACTCGCCATTTCATGCGCTTTAAGTTGCTGCTTAGCCCAATACGATATCTGAAATAGGAGTCACGTATATTGAACAAAGGTGATAGAACTTCGCTGAATTCTTATATTAACCATAATATAAAATGATCTATTCGGGTCTCTGTTTGCCCTACCCTAGAAGTTTAACAGTGCATTTTACTCGACACTGCATGCGCTGTAAGACGCCATCTAGCCCAATACGCTAACTGAAATAGTGGCGACGTAAAATGAACAAATGTGATAGAATTACGCAGAATACTTATATTAACCATAATATAATACGATCTAATCGGGTCTCTGATTGGCCTACCCTAGAAGTTTAATAGTGCATTTTACTCGACATTGCATGCGCTTTAAGATGCCACCAAGCCCAATACGCTATCTGAAATAGGAGCGACATAAATTGATCAAATGTGATAAAATTACGTTGAATTCTTATATTAACAATAATACAAAATGATCTAATCGGGTCTCTGATTGCCCTATCATAGAAGTTTAATAGTGCATTTTACTCGTCATTTCATGCGCTTTAAGGAGCCGCCTAGCCCAATACGCTATCTGAAATAGGAGCGACATAAATTGAACAAATGTGATAGAATTACGCAGAATTCTTATATTAACCATAATATAATACGATCTATTCGGGTCTCTGATTGCCCTATCATAGAAGTTGAATAGTGGATTTTACTCGTCACATCATGCGCTTTAAGGTGCCGCTTGGCCCAATACGCTATCTGAAATAGGAGCGACATAAATTGAACAAATGTGATAAAATTACGTTGCATTCTTATATTAACAATAATACAAAATGATCTAATCGGGTCTCTGATTGCACTGTCATAGAAGTTTACTAGTGCATTTTACTCGACATTTCATGCGCTTTAAGATGCCACCTAGCCCAATACGCTATCTGAAATAGGGGCGACGTAAATTGAAAAAATGTGATAGAATTACGCAGAATTCTTATATTAAACATAGTATAATACGATCTATCCGGGTCTCTGATTGCCCTATCGTAGAAGTTTAATAGTGCATTTTACTCGTCATTTCATGCGCTTTGAGGTGCCGCCTAGTCCAATACGCTATCTGAAATAGGAGCGACACAAATTGAACAAATGTGATAGAAGTACGCAGAATTCTTATATTAACCATAATACAAAATGATCTCATCGGGTCTCTGATTGCCCTATCAAAGAAGTTTAGTAGTGCATTTTAGTCGTCATTTCATGCGCTTTAAGGTGCCGCTTAGCCCAATACGCTATCGGAAACAGGAGCGACGTAAATTGAACAAATGTGATAGAATCTCGCTGAATTCTTATATTAACCATAATACAAAATCATATAATTGGGTCTCTGATGGCCGTATTTGAGTGGGTTAGTAGTGCATTTTACTCGCCATTTCATGCGTTTTAAGATGCCGCCTAGCTCAATACGATATCTGGTGTAGGAGAGACGTGAAATGGACAAAATGTGATAGAGTTACGATGAATTCTTAAATTAACAATAATATAAGATGATCTAATCGGGATTCTGATTGCCCTATCATAGAAGTTTACTAGTGCATTTTACTCGACATTTCATGCGGTTTAAGGTGCCGCCCAGTCCAATACGCTATCTGAAATAGGAGCGACATAAATTGAACAAATGTGATAGAATTACGCAGAATTCTTATATTAACCATAATACAAAATGATCTCATCGGGTCTCTGATTGCCCTATCGTAGAAGGTTAGTAGTGCATTTTACTCGTCATTTCATGCGCTTTAAGGTGCCGCCCTGGCCAATACGCTATCTGAAATAGGAGCGACATAAATTGAACAAATGTGATAGAATTACGCAGAATTCTTATATTAACAATAATATAAAATGATCTAATCGGGTCTCTGATTGCCCTACCATAGAAGTTTAATAGTGCGTTTTGCTCGTCATTTCATGCGCTTTAAGATGCCGCCTAGCACAATACGCTATCTGAAATAGGAGCGACATAAATTGAACAAATGTGATAGAATTACGCAGAATTCTTATATTAACCATAATATGTTACGATCTACTCGGTTCTCTGATTGCCCTATCATAGAAGTTTAATAGTGCATTTTACTCGTTATTTCATGCGCTTTAAGGTGCCGTCTAGCCCAATACGCTATCTGAAATAGGAGCGATATAAATTGAACAAACGTGATAAAATTACGTTAAATACTTATATTAACAATAATACAAAATGATCTAATCGGGTCTCTGTTTGCCCTACCCTAGAAGTTTAATAGTGCATTTTACTCGGCATTTCATGCGCTTTAAGATGCCACCTAGTCCAAAACGCTATCTGAAATTGGAGCTACGTAAATTGAACAGACGTGATAGAACTACGCAGAATTCATATATTAACCATAATATAATACGATGTATTCGGGTCTCTGATTGCCCTATCATAGAAGTTTAATAGTGCATTTTACTCGTCCTTTCATGTGCTTTAAGATGCCGAGTCGCCCAATACGCTATCTGAAATAGGAGCGACGTAAATTGAACAAATGTGATAGAATTTTGCTGAATTCTTATATTAACCATAATATAATACGATCTATTCGGGTCTCTGATCGCCCTATCATAGAAGTTTAATAGTGCATTTTAGTCGTCATTTCATGCGCTTTAAGGTGCCGCCTAGCCCAATACGCTATCTGAAATAGGAGCGACGTAAATTGAACAAATGTGATAGAATTTTGCTGAATTCTTATATTAACCATAATATAATACGATGCATTCGGGTCTCTGATTGCCCTATCATAGAAGTTTAATAGTGCATTTTACTCGTCCTTTCATGTGCTTTAAGATGCCGAGTCGCCCAATACGCTATCTGAAATAGGAGCGACGTAAATTGAACAAATGTGATAGAATTTTGCTGAATTCTTATATTAACCATAATATAATACGATCTATTCGGGTCTCTGATCGCACTATCATAGAAGTTTAATAGTGCATTTTACTCGTCATTTCATGCGCTTTAAGGAGCCGCCTAGCCCAGTACGCTATCTGAAATAGGGGCGACATAAATTGAACAAATGTGATAGAATTACGCAGAATTCTTATATTAACCATAATATAATACGATCTATTCTGGATTCTGATTGCCCTATCATAGAAGTTTAATAGTGCATTTTAGTCGTCATTTCATGCGCTTTAAGGTGCCGCCTAGCCCAATACGCTATCTGCAATAGGAGCAACGTAAATTGAACAAATGTGATAGAATTTTGCTGAATTCTTATATTGACCATAATATAATATGATCTATTCGGGTCTCTGATTGCCCTATCATCGAAGATTAGTGGTGCATTTTACTCGTCATTCTACGCGCTTTAAGATGCCGCCTAGCCCATCACGCTACCTGAAATAGGGGCGACGTAAATTGAACAAATGTTATAAAATTTCGCTGAATTCTTATATTAACCATAATGTAAGATGACATAATCGGGCCTCTGATTGCCCTACCCGGGAAGTTTCGTAGTGCATTTTACTGGACATTTAATGCGCTTTAAGATGCCGCCTAGCCCAATACGCTATCTGAAATTGGAGCTACGTAAATTGAACAAACGTGATAGAATTACGCAGAATTCTTAAATTAACCATAATATAATACGATCTATTCGGGTCTCTGATTGCCCTATCATAGAAGTTTAAAAGTGCATTTTACTCGTCATTTCATGCGCTTTAAGATGCCGAGTCGCCCAATACGCTATCTGAAATAGGAGCGACGTAAATTGAACAAATGTGATAGAATGTTGCTGAATTCTTATATTAACCATAATATAATACGATCTATTCGGGTCTCTGATCGCCCTATCATAGAAGTTTAATAGTGCATTTCACTCGTCATTTCATGCGCTTTAAGGTGCCTCCTAGCCCAGTACGCTATCTGAAATAGGGGCGACGTAAATTGAATAAATGTGATAGAATTACGCAGAATTCTTATATTAACCATAATTTAAAATGACCTTGTCGGGTCTGTGATTGCCCTATCCGAGAAGTGTAGTAGTGCATTTTACTCGTAATTGCATGCGCTTTAAGATGCCGCTTAGACCAATACGCTATCTGAAATAGGAGCGACATAAATTGAACAAATGTGATAGAGTTACGCAGAATTCTTATATTAACCATAATATAAAATGATCTAATCGGGTCTCTGTTTGCCCTACCCTAGAAGTTTAATAGTGCATTTTACTCGAAATTTCATGCGCTTTAAGATGCCACCTTGTCCAAAACGCTATCTGAAATTGGAGCTACGTAAATTGAACAGACGTGATAGAATTATGCAGAATTCATATATTAACCATAATATAATACTATCTAATCGGGTCTCTGATTGCCCCATCATAGAAGTTTAATAGTGCATTTTACTCGACATTTCATGCGCTTTAAGATGCCAACAAGCCCAATACGCTATCTCTAAATAGGGGCGACGTAAATTGAACAAATGTGACAGAATTACGCAGAATTCTTATATTAAACATAATATAATACGATCTATCCGGTTCTCTGATTGCCCTATCATAGAAGTTTAATAGTGCATTTTACTCTTCATTTCATGCGCTTTGAGGAGCCGCCTAGCCCAATACGCTATCTGAAATAGGAGCGACATAAATTGAACAAATGTGATAGAATTACGCAGAATTCTTATATTAACCATAATATAATACGATCTATTCTGGTTTCTGATTGCCCTATCATAGAAGTTTAATAGTGCATTTTACTCGTCCTTTCATGTGCTTTAAGGTGCCGCCTAGCCCAATACGCTATCTGCAATAGGAGCAACGTAAATTGAACAAATGTGATAGAATTTTGAGGAATTCTTATATTGTCCATAATATAATATGATCTATTCGGGTCTCTGATTGCACTATCATAGAAGTTTAATAGTGCATTTCACTCGTCATTTCATGCGCTTTAAGGTGCCGCCTAGCCCAGTACGCTATCTGAAATAGGGGCGACGTAAATTGATCAAATGTGATAAAATTATGCTGAATTCTTATATTAACCATAATATAATACGATCTATTCGGGTCTCTGATTGCCCTATCATAGCAGTTTAATGTTGGATTTTACTCGTCACATCATGCGCTTTATGGTGCCGCCTAGCCCAATACGCTATCTGAAATAGGAGCGACATAAATTTAACAAATGTGATAAAATTACGCTGAATTCTTATATTAACCATAATATAAAATGATCTAATCGGGTCTCTGTTTGCCCTACCCTAGAAGTTTAATAGTGCATTTTACTCGTCATTTCATTCGCTTTAAGGTGCCGCCTAGCCCAATACGCTATCTGAAATAGGAGCGACATAAATTGATCAATTGTGATAAAATTACGTTGAATCCTTATATTAACAATAATACAAAATGATCTAATCGGGTCTCTGATTGCCCTATCATAGAAGTTTAATAGTGCATTTTACTCGACATTTCATGTGCTTTAGGATGCCAACAAGCCCAATACGCTATCTCTAAATAGGGGCGACGTAAATTGAACAAATGTGACAGAATTACACAGTATCCTTATATTAAACATAATATAATACGATCTATCCGGTTCTCTGATTTCCCTATCATAGAAGTTTAATAGTGCATTTTACTCGACATTTCATGCGCTTTAAGGAGCCGCCTAGCCCAGTACGCTATCTGAAATAGGGGCGACATAAATTGAACAGATGTGATAGAATTACGCTGAATTCTTATATTAACCATAATATAATACGATCTATTCTGGTTTCTGATTGCCCTATCATAGAAGTTTAATAGTGCATTTTAGTCGCCATTTCATGCGCTTTAAGGTGCCGCCTAGCCCAATACGCTATCTGAAATAGGAGCGACGTAAATTGAACAAATGTGATAGAATTTTGCTGAATACTTATATTAACCATAATATAATACGATGCATTCGGGTCTCTGATTGCCCTATCATAGAAGTTTAATAGTGCATTTTACTCGTCCTTTCATGTGCTTTAAGGTGCCGCCTAGCCCAATACACTATCTGCAATAGGAGCAACGTAAATTGAACAAATGTGATAGAATTTTGCTGAATTCTTATATTGACCATAATATAATATGATCTATTCGGGTCTCTGATTGCCCTATCATCGAAGATTAGTGGTGCATTTTACTCGTCATTCTACGCGCTTTAAGATGCCGCCTAGCCCAACACGCTACCTGAAATAGGGGCGACGTAAATTGAACAAATGTTATAAAATTTCGCTGAATTCTTATATTAACCATAATGTAAGATGACATAATCGGGCCTCTGATTGCCCTACCCGGGAAGTTTCGTAGTGCATTTTACTGGACATTTAATGCGCTTTAAGATGCCGCCTAGCCCAATACGCTATCTGAAATTGGAGCTACGTAAATTGAACAAACGTGATAGAATTACGCAGAATTCTTAAATTAACCATAATATAATACGATCTATTCGGGTCTCTGATTGCCCTATCATAGAAGTTTAAAAGTGCATTTTACTCGTCATTTCATGCGCTTTAAGATGCCGAGTCGCCCAATACGCTATCTGAAATAGGAGCGACGTAAATTGAACAAATGTGATAGAATTTTGCTGAATTCTTATATTAACCATAATATAATACGATCTATTCGGGTCTCTGATCGCCCTATCATAGAAGTTTAATAGTGCATTTCACTCGTCATTTCATGCGCTTTAAGGTGCCGCCTAGCCCAATACGCTATCTGAAATAGGGGCGACGTAAATTGAATAAATGTGATAGAATTACGCAGAATTCTTATATTAACCATAATTTAAAATGACCTTGTCGGGTCTGTGATTGCCCTATCCGAGAAGTTTAATAGTGCATTTTACTCGTAATTGCATGCGCTTTAAGATGCCGCTTAGCCCAATACGCTATCTGAAATTGGAGCGACATAAATTGAACAAATGTGATAGAGTTACGCAGAATTCTTATATTAACCATAATATAAAATGATCTAATCGGGTCTCTGTTTGCCCTACCCTAGAAGTTTAATAGTGCATTTTACTCGACATTTCATGCGCTTTAAGATGCCACCTTGTCCAAAACGCTATCTGAAATTGGAGCTACGTAAATTGAACAGACGTGATAGAATTATGCAGAATTCATATATTAACCATAATATAATACTATCTAATCGGGTCTCTGATTGCCCCATCATAGAAGTTTAATAGTGCATTTTACTCGACATTTCATGCGCTTTAAGATGCCAACAAGCCCAATACGCTATCTCTAAATAGGGGCGACGTAAATTGAACAAATGTGACAGAATTACGCAGAATTCTTATATTAAACATAATATAATACGATCTATCCGGTTCTCTGATTGCCCTATCATAGAAGTTTAATAGTGCATTTTACTCTTCATTTCATGCGCTTTGAGGAGCCCCCTAGCCCAATACGCTATCTGAAATAGGAGCGACATAAATTGAACAAATGTGATAGAATTACGCAGAATTCTTATATTAACCATAATATAATATGATCTATTCGGGTCTCTGATTGCTCTATCATAGAAGTTTAATAGTGCATTTCACTCGTCATTTCATGCGCTTTAAGGTGCCGCCTAGCCCAGTACGCTATCTGAAATAGGGGCGACGTAAATTGTACAAATGTGATAAAATTATGCTGAATTCTTATATTAACCATAATATAATACGATCTATTCTGGTTTCTGATTGCCCTATCATAGAAGTTTAATAGTGCATTTTACTCGACATTTCATGCGCTTTAAGGTGCCGCCTAGTCCAATACGCTATCTGAAATAGGAGCGACATAAATTGAACAAATGTGAGAGAATTACGCAGAATTCTTATATAAACCATAATATAATACGACCTATTCGGGTCTCTGATTGCCCAATCATAGAAGTTTAATAGTGCAGTTTACTCGCCACATCATGCGCTCTAAGGTTCCGCCTAGCCCAATACGCTATCTGAAATAGGAGCGACATAAATTGAACAAATGTGATAGAATTACGCAGAATTCTTATATTAACCATAATATAATACGATCTATTCGGGTCTCTGATTGCCCTATCATAGAAGTTTAATAGTGCATGTTACTCGTCATTTCATGCGCTTTAAGGTGCCGCTTGGCCCTAAACGCTATCTGAAATAGGAGCGACATAAATTGAACAAATGTGATAAGATTACGTTGAATTCTTATATGAAACAATAATACAAAATGATCTAAGCGGGTCTCTGATTGCACTATCATAGAAGTTTACTAGTGCATTTTACTCGACATTTCATGCGCTTTACGATGCCTCCTAGCCCAATACGCTATCTGAAATAGGGGCGACGTAAATTGAACAAATGTGATAGAATTACGCAGAATTCTTATATTAACCATAATATAGAATAATCTAATCGGGTCTCTGATTACCCTATCATAGAAGCTTAGTATTGCATTTTAATCGACATTTCATGCCCTTTAAGATTCAGCTTCGCCCAATACGCTATCTAAAATAGGAACGACGTAAATTGAGTAAATGTGGTTCAATTACGCTGAATTCTTATATTAACAATAATATAAAATGATCTAATCGGGTCTCTGATTACCCTATCATAGAAGTATAATAGTGCATTTTACTCGTCATTCCACGCGCTTTAAGATGCAGCCTATCCCAATACGCTGTCTGAAATAGGGGCTACGTTGATTGAACAAATGTGATGAAATTACGCCGCATTCTTAAATTAGCAATAATATAAAATGATCTAATCGTGTCTCCGATTGCCCTATCATAGAAGTTTAATAGTGCATTTTACTCGACATTTCATGCCGTTTAAGGTGCCGCATAGCCCAATACGCTATCTGAAATAGGAGCGACGTAAATTGATCAAATGTGATAGAATTACGCAGAATTCTTATATTAACCATAATACAAAATGATCTAATCTGGTCTCAGTTTGCCCTACCCTAGAACTTTAATAGTGCATTTTACTCGACATTTCGTGCGCTTTAAGATGCCACCTATCCCAATACGCTATCTGAAATAGGAGCGTCGTAAATTGAACAAATGTGATAGAATTACGCAGAATTCTTATATTAAACATAATATAAAATGATCTAATCTGGTCTCTGTTTGCCCTACCCTAGAACTTTAATAGTGCATTTTACTCGACATTTCATGCGCTTTAAGATGCCACCTAGCCCAATACGCTATCTGAAATAGGGGCGACGTAAATTGAACAATTGTGATAGAATTACGCTGCATTCTTATAATAACCATAATACCAAATTACCTAATCGGGTCACGGATTATCCTATCCAAGAAGTTCAGTAGTGCATTTTACTCGTCATTGCATACGCTTTAAGGTGCCGCCTAGGCCAATACGCAATCTGAAATTGGAGCTACATAAATTGAACAAATGTGATAGAGTTACGACGAATGCTTACATCAACCATAATATAAGTTGATCTAATTGGGTCTCTGTTTGCCGCATCCTAGAAGTTTAGTGGTGCATTTTACTCGACATTTCATGCCCTTTAAGGTGCAGCCAAACCCAATACGCTATCTGAAATAGGAGCGACATAAATTGAACAAATGTGATAGAATTTCGCTGAATTCTTATAATAACCTTAATATAAAATGACCTATTCGGGTCTCTGATTGCCCTATCATAGAAGGTTAGTAGTGCATTTTACTCGCCATTCCACGCGCTTTAAGATGCCACCTAGCCCAATAAACTATCTGAAATAGGAGCGTCGTAAATTGAACAAATGTGATAGAATTACCCAGAATTCTTATATTAACCATAATATAAAATGATCTAATCGGGTCTCCGTTTGCCCTACCCTAGAAGTGTAACAGTGCATTTTACTCGTCATTTCATACGCTTTAAGGTGCCGCCTAGACCATTACGCAATTTGAAATTGGAGCTACGTAAATCGAACAAATGTGATAGAGTTTCGCTGAATTCTTAAATTAACCATAATATGAGTTGATCTAATTGGGTCTCTGATTGTCGCATCCTAGAAGTTTAGTAGTGCATTTTACTCGACATTTCATGCGCTTTAAGATGCAGCCAAGCCCAATACACTATCTGAAATAGGAGCGTCGTAAATTGAACAAGTGTGATAAAATTTCGCCGTATTCTTATATTAACAATAATATAAAATGATCTAATCGTGTCTCCGATTGCTCTATCATAGAAGTTTAATAGTGCATTTTACTCGCCATTTCATGCGCTTTAAATTGACGCATAGCCCTGTACGCTATCTGAAATAGGAGCGACGTAAATTGAACAAATGTGATAGAATTACGCAGAATTCTTATATCAACCATAATGTAATATGATCAACTAGGCTCTCTGATTGCCCTATCATAGAAGTTCAATCGTGCATTTTACTCGTCATTTCATGCGCTTTAAGGTGCCGCCTAGCCCAATACGCTATCTGAAATAGGAGCGACGTCAATTGAACAAATGTGATAGAATTACACTGAATTCTTATATTAATCATAGTATAAGATGATCAAATCGGGTCTCGGATTGCCCTATCCTAGAAGTTTAGTAGTGCATTTTACTCAACATTTCATGCGCTTTAAGATGCCGCTTAGCCCAATACGCTATCTAATATAGGAGCGACGTAAATTGAACAAATGTGATAAAACTACGTTGAATTCTTATATTAACAATAATATGAAATGATATAATCGGGTCTCTGATTGCCCTATCATAGAAGTTTAACGGTGCATTTTACTCGTCAATTCATGCGCTTTAAGGTGCCGTTTAGCCCAATACGCTATCTGAAATAGGCGCAATGTAAATTGAACAAATGTGATAGAACTACGCATAATTCTTATATTAACCATAATATAATATGATCTATTCGGGTCTCAGATTGCCCTATCATAGAAGTATAATGCTGCATTTTACTCGTCATTTCATGCGCTTTAAGGTGTCGCCTATCTCAATACACTATCTGAAATTGGAGATACGTAAATTGGACAAATGTGATAGAGTTACGACGAATTCTTATATTAACCATAATATAAAATGATCTAATCGGGTCTCTGATTGCCATATCATAGAAGGTTAGTAGAGCATTTTACTCGTCATTTCATGCGCTTTAAGGTCCCGCCCAGCCCACTCCGCTATCTGATATTGGAGCTACCTAAATTCAACAAATGTGATAGAATTACGCAGAATTCTTATATTAACCATAATATAAAATGATCTAATGGGGTCTCTAATTAACCTATCATAAAAGTTTAGTGGTGCATTTTAATCGACATTTCATGCCCTTTAAGATTCTGCTTAGCCCGATACGCTATCTGAAATAGGAGCGACGTAAATTGAACAAATGTGATAGAATTTCGATGAATTCTTACATTAACCATAATATAAAATTACCTAATCGGGTCTCTGATTGCCCTATCAAAAAAGTTCAGTAGTGCATTTTACTCGTCATTTCATGCGCTTTAAGGTACCGTCTAGCCCAATCCGCTACCTGAAATTGGAGCTGCGTAAATTGAACACATGTGATAGACTTACGCAGAATTCTTATATTAACCATAATTTAAAATGATCTAATCGGGTCTCTGATGGCCCTATCATAGATGTTTAATAGTGCATTTTACTCGTCATTTCATGCGCTTGAAGGTGCCGTCTAGCCCAATCCGCTATCTGAAATAGGAGCGACGTAAATTGAAAAAATGTGATAGAATTAGGTTGAATTATTATATTAATCATAATATAAGATGACCTAATCGGGTCTCTGATTGCCCTGTCCTAGAAGTTTTGTAGTGCATTTTACTCGGCATTTCATGCGCTTTACGATGCCACCTAGCCCAAAACGCTATCTTAAATAGGAGCGACGTAAATTGAACAAATGTGATACAAGTACGCAGAATTCTTATATTATACATAATATAAAATGATCTAATCGGGTCTTTATTCGACCTACCCTAGAAGTTTAATAGTGCATTTTACTCGGCACTTCATGCGCTTTGAGATGCCGCTCAGCCCAATACGCTATCTGATAAAGGGGCGACGTAAATTGAACAAATGTGATAAAATTACTCTGAATTCCTATATTAACAATAATATAAAATGATCTAATCGGGACGCCGATTGCCCTATCATAGAAGTTTAATAGTGCATTTTACTCGTCATTCCATGCGCTTTAAGGTGCCGCTTAACCCAATGCGCTTCCTGAAAAAGGAGCGACGTAAATTGAACAAATGTGATAAAATTACGCAGAATTCTTATATTAACCATAATTTAAAATGATCTACTCGGGTCTCTGATTGCCCAATCAAAGAAGCTTAGTAGTGCATTTTACTCGTCATTTCATGCGCTTTAAGGTGCCGCTTAACCCAACACGCTTTCTGAATAAGGAGCGACGTAAATTGAACAAATGTGATAGAATTACGCAGAATTCTAATATTAACCATAATTTAAAATGATCTAATCGGGTGTCTGATTGCCCAATCATAGAAGGTCAGTAGTGCATTTTACTCGACATTCCACGCGCTTTAAGATGCCGCCTAGCCCAATACGCTATCTGAAATAGGAGCGACGTAAATTGAACAAATGTGATAGAATTACGCTGCATCCTTATATTAATCATAATATAACATGACCTATTCGGGTCTCTGATTGCCCTATCCAAGAAGTTTAGTAGTGCATTTTACTCGACATTTCATGCGCTTTAAGATGCCACCTAGCCCAATACGCTATGTGAAAGAGGGGCGACGTAAACTGAAAAATGTTATAAAATGACGCTAAATTCTTATATTGAGAATTATATAAAATGGTCTAATCGGGTCTCTGATTGCCCTATCCAAGAAGTTTAGTAGTGCATTTTACTCGACATTTCATGCGCTTTAAGATGCCGCCTAGCCCAATATACTATCAGAAATAGGAACGACGTCACTTGAACATATGTGATAGAATTACGCATAATTCTTATATTAACCATAATATAAGATGATCTAATCGGGTCTGTGATTGCCCTATCATAGTTTAATAGTGCATTTTACTCGTCATTTCATGCGCTTTAAGGTGCCGCTTAGCCCAATAAGCTATTTGAAATAGGAGCGACGTAAATTGAACAAATGTGATAGAATTACGCTGAATTCTTATATTAATCATAATATAAGATGACCTAATCGGGTCTCTGATCGCCCTATCATAGTAGTTTAATAGCGCATTTTACTCACCATTTCATGCGCTTTATGGTGCCGTTTAGCCCAATACGCTATTTGAAATAGGAGCGACGTAAATTGAACAAATGTGATAGAATTACGCTGAATTCTTATATTAATCATAATATAAGATGACCTAATCGGGTCTCTGATCGCCCTATCATAGGAGTTTAATAGTGCATTTTACTCACCATTTCATGCGCTTCAAGGAGCCGTTTAGCCCAATACAGTATCTGAAACAGGAGCGTCGTAAATTGAACAAATGTGATAGAATTACACTGAATTCTTATATTAACCACAATTTAAAATGATCTATTCTTGTCTCTGATTGCACTATCATAGAAGTTTAATAGTGCATTTTGTCGTCATTTCATGCGCTTTAACATGCCACCTAGCCCATTACGCTATCTGAAATAGGCGCGACGTAAATTGAACAGATGTCATAAAATTACGCTGAATTCTTATAGTAACAATAATATAAAATGATCTAATCGGGTCTCTGATTGCCCTATCAAAGAAGTTTAGTAGTGCATTTTACTCGTCATTTCATGCTCTTTAAGGTGCCGTCTAGCCCAATCCGCTATCTCAAATTGGAGATACGTAAATTGAACAAATGTGATAGAAATACGAAAAATTCTTATATTAACCATAACATAAAATGATCAAATCGGGTCTCTGATTGCCCTATCATGGAAGTTTAATAGTGCATTTTACTCGTCATTTCATGCGATTTAAGGTGCCGCTTAGCCCAAGACGCTATTTGAAATAGGAGCGACGTAAATTGAACAGACGTGATAGAATTTCGCTGAATTCTTATATTAACCATAATATATAATGATCTAATCGGGTCTCTGATTGCCCTATCATAGAATGTTAGTAGTGCATTTTACTCGTCATTCCACGCGCTTTAAGATGCCGTCTAGCCCAATACGCTATCTGAAATAGGAGCGACGTAAATTGAACAAATGTGGTAGAGTTTCGCTGAATTCTTAAATTAACCATAATATAAGATAACCTAATCGGGCCTCTGTTTGCCGTACCCAAGAAGATTAGCAGTGCAGTTTACTCGGCATATCATGCGCTTTAAGATGCAGCATAGACCAATACGCTATCTGAAATAGGACCGACGTAAATTGAACAAATGTGATAGAATTTTGCTGAATTCTTATATTAACCATAATATAATATTGTCTATTCGGGTCTCTGATTGCCCTATCATAGAAGTTTAATAGTGCATTTCACTCGTCATTTCATGCGCTTTAAGGTGCCGCCTATCCCAGTACGCTATCTGAAATATGGGCGACGTAAATTGAACAAATGTGATAAAATTACGCTGAATTCTCATATTAACCGTAATATAATACGATCTATTCGGGTCTCTGATTGCCCTATCATAGAAGTTTAATAGTGGATTTTACTCGTCACATCATGCGCTTTAAGGTGCCGCCTAGCCGAATACGCTATCTGAAATAGGAGCGACATAAATTGAACAAATGTGATAAAATTACGTTGAATTCTTATATTAACAATAATACAAAATGATCTAATCGGGTCTCTGATTGCACTGTCATAGAAGTTTACTAGTGCATTTTACTCGACATTTCATGCGCTTTAAGATGCCACCTAGCCCAATACGCTATCTGAAATAGGGGCGACGTAAACTGAACAAATGTGATAGAATTACACAGAATTCTTATATTAACCATAATTTAAGATGATCTCATCGGGTCTCTGATTGCCCGATCAAAGAAGTTTAGTACTGCATTTTACTCGTCACGCCATGCGCTTTAAGGTGCCGCTTAGCCCAATGCGCTATCTGAAATGGGAGCGACGTAAATTGAACAAATGTGATAGAATTACGCAGAATTCTCATATTAACCATAATTTAAAATGACCTAATCGTATGTCTGATTGCCCTATCCGAGAAGTTTAGTAGTGCATTTTACTCGTCATTTCATGCGCTTTAAGATGCCACCTAGTCCAAAACGCTATCTGAAATTGGAGCTACGTAAATTGAACAGACGTGATAGAATTACGCAGAATTCATATATTAACCATAATATAATACGATGTATTCGGGTCTGTGATTGCCCTACCCGAGAAGTTTAGTAGAGCATTTTACTCGTAATTGCATGCGCTTTAAGATGCTGCTTAGCCCAATACGCTATCTGAAATAGGAGCGACATAAATTGAACAAATGTGATAGAGTTACGCAGAATTCTTATATTAACCATAATATAAAATGATCTAATCGGGTCTCTGTTTGCCCTACCCTAGAAGTTTAATAGTGCATTTTACTCGACATTTCATGCGCTTTAACATGCCACCTTGTCCAAAACGCTATCTGAAATTGGAGCTACGTAAATTGAACAAATGTGATAGAATTTCGCTGAATTCTTATATTAACCATAATATAAAATGATCTAATCGGGTCTCTGTTTGCCCTATCCTAGAAGTTTAATAGTGCATTTTACTCGACATTTCATGCGCTTTAACATGCCACTTTGTCCAAAACGCTATCTGAAATTGGAGCTACGTAAATTGAACAAATGTGATAGAATTTTGCTGCATCCTTATATTAACCATAATATAATACGATGTATTCGGGTCTCTGATTGCCCTATAATAGAAGTTTAATAGTGCATTTTACTCGTCCTTTCATGTGCTTGAAGGTGCCGCCTAGCCCAGTACGCTATCTGAAATAGGAGTGACGTAAATTGAACAAATGTGATAGAATTTTGCTGAATTCTTATATTGACCATAATATAATATGATCTATTCGGGTCTCTGATTGCCCTATCATAGAAGTTTAATAGTGCATTTCACTCGCCATTTCATGCGCTTTAAGGTGCCGCCTAGCCCAGTACGCTATCTGAAATAGGGGCGACGTAAATTGAACAAATGTGATAAAATTACGCTGAATTCTTATATTAACCATAATATAATACGATCTATTCGGGTCTCTGATTGCCCTATCATAGAAGTTTAATAGTGGATTTTACTCGTCACATCATGCGCTTTAAGGTGCCGCCTAGCCGAATACGCTATCTGAAATAGGAGCGACATAAATTGAACAAATGTGATAAAATTACGTTGAATTCTTATATTAACAATAATACAAAATGATCTAATCGGGTCTCTGATTGCACTGTCATAGAAGTTTACTAGTGCATTTTACTCGACATTTCATGCGCTTTAAGATGCCACCTAGCCCAATACGCTATCTGAAATAGGGGGGACGTAAATTGAACAAATGTGAGAGAATTACACAGAATTCTTATATTAACCATAATTTAAGATGATCTCATCGGGTCTCTGATTGCCCTATCAAAGAAGTTTAGTACTGCATTTTACTCGTCACGCCATGCGCTTTAAGGTGCCGCTTAGCCCAATGCGCTATCTGAAATGGGAGCGACGTAAATTGAACAAATGTGATAGAATTACGCAGAATTCTCATATTAACCATAATTTAAAATGACCTAATCGTATCTCTGATTGCCCTATCCGAGAAGTTTAGTAGTGCATTTTACTCGTCATTACATGCGCTTTAAGATGCCACCTAGTCCAAAACGCTATCTGAAATTGGAGCTACGTAAATTGAACAGACGTGATAGAATTACGCAGAATTCATATATTAACCATAATATAATACGATGTATTCGGGTCTGTGATTGCCCTACCCGAGAAGTTTAGTAGTGCATTTTACTCGTAATTGCATGCGCTTTAAGATGCTGCTTAGCCCAATACGCTATCTGAAATAGGAGCGACATAAATTGAACAAATGTGATAGAGTTACGCAGAATTCTTATATTAACCATAATATAAAATGATCTAATCGGGTCTCTGTTTGCCCTATCCTAGAAGTTTAATAGTGCATTTTACTCGACATTTCATGCGCTTTAACATGCCACTTTGTCCAAAACGCTATCTGAAATTGGAGCTACGTAAATTGAACAAATGTGATAGAATTTTGCTGAATCCTTATATTAACCATAATATAATACGATGTATTCGGGTCTCTGATTGCCCTATAATAGAAGTTTAATAGTGCATTTTACTCGTCCTTTCATGTGCTTTAAGGTGCCGCCTAGCCCAGTACGCTATCTGAAATAGGAGCGACGTAAATTGAACAAATGTGATAGAATTTTGCTGAATTCTTATATTGACCATAATATAATATGATCTATTCGGGTCTCTGATTGCCCTATCATAGAAGTTTAATAGTGCATTTCACTCGCCATTTCATGCGCTTTAAGGTGCCGCCTAGCCCAGTACGCTATCTGAAATAGGGGCGACGTAAATTGAACAAATGTGATAAAATTACGCTGAATTCTTATATTAACCATAATATAATACGATCTATTCGGGTCTCTGATTGCCCTATCATAGAAGTTTAATAGTGGATTTTACTCGTCATATCATGCGCTTTAAGGTGCCGCCTAGCCGAATACGCTATCTGAAATAGGAGCGACATAAATTGAACAAATGTGATAAAATTACGTTGAATTCTTATATTAACAATAATACAAAATGATCTAATCGGGTCTCTGATTGCACTGTCATAGAAGTTTACTTGTGCATTTTACTCGACATTTCATGCGCTTTAAGATGCCCCCTAGCCCAATACGCTATCTGAAATAGGGGCGACGTAAATTGAACAAATGTGATAGAATTACACAGAATTCTTATATTAACCCTAATTTAAGATGATCTAATCGGGTCTCTGATTGCCCTATCAAAGAAGTTTAGAACTGCATTTTACTCGTCATTCCATGCGGTTTAAGGTGCCGCTTAGCCCTATACGCTATCTGAAATAGGAGCGACGTAAATTGAACAAATGTGATAGATTTACGCAGAATTCTTATATTAACCATAATACAAAATGATCTCATCGGGTCTCTGATTGCCCTATCATAGAAGTTTAATAGTGCATTTTACTCGACATTTCATGCGCTTTAAGATGCCGCCTCGCCCAATACGCTATCTGAAATAGGAGCGACGTAAATTGAACAAATGTGATAGAATTACGCAAGAATTCTTATATTAACCATAATTTAAGATGATCTAATCGGGTCTCTGATTGCCCTATCACAGAAGTTTAGTAGTGCATTTTACTCGACATTTCATGCGCTTTAAGGTGCCGTATAGCCCAATCCGCTATCTGAAATTGGAGCTGCGTAAATTGAATAAATGTGATAGAGTTACGCAGAATTCTTATATTAACCATAATACAAAATGATCTCATCGGGTCTCTGATTGCTCTATCATAGAAGTTTGATAGTGCATTTTACTCGACATTTCATGCGCTTTAAGGTGCCGCCTAGCCCAATACGCTATCTGATATGGGAGCGGCATAAATTGATCAATTGTGATAAAATTACGTTGAATTCTTATATTAACAATAATACAAAATGATCTACTCGGGTCCCTGATTGCCCTGTCACAGAAGTTCAGCAGTGCATTTTACTCGACGTTTCATGCGCTTTAAGGTGCCGTCTAGCCCAATGCGCTATCTGAAATGGGAGCGACGTAAATTGAACAAATGTGATAGAATTACGCAGAATTCTTATATTAACCATAATTTAAAATGACCTAATCGTATCTCTGATTGCTCTATCCGGGAAGTTTAGTAGTGCATTTTACTCGTCATTTCATGCGCTTTAAGACGCCGAATCGCCCAATACCCTAACTGAAATAGGAGCTGCGTAAATGGAATAAATGTGATAGAGTTACGCAGAATTCTTATATTAACCATAATATTGAGGTGAATGTGTGCGTAATGGATAACTCCGATTTGCGTTACACGCTCAATTTATTTACAATTAATATAACAGAATAAGAACAGGTATTGTCTGCGTCGCACGGTCGTACACGTGGTGAGTCGTAAGAGGTTCTGCCTCGTGTTCTCGTATGGTGACCGCGGCGCGCGGTCAGAAAACAACAGAAAAAAAACTCGTCGCGCAATCGGCAACCGTCGTCCGTTGCCGGTCTACGACGCGCCTGTGTTCGTACACTTTTAAAGAAAGATAGACCGTAAGCATTTAAAGAAAAGAAAGTTAGCGAGGGTAATATCTCGATCTTTCACGGCAGGGATGTGGTAGCAGTGCCGTAGCTGCTACATCACCCCCCTGCCAGTGATTTACCTAATCACGAAAATCCAGCTTGAAATCTGTCGAGAAATCGTACTCGCCTACCTGCGCGGGTGGTAAATTGTGGTGTTACAATATCGCGAGATACATTTGGTTCTGTGTCGGAATTATTACAATTTTTATGTGTTAAATGATCACTTACAATATACGCGGGTTTTAACCTCTCGATTGAAATTGTGACATGTTTTCCTTGACGGTCTATTAGAAAAGTTTTATGTCCGCGGCTAATGACACGATATGGTCCATCATAAGGTTGTTGTAGAATGCCTTTCGATGCGTCGTGTCGTACGAAAACATGCTCGGAACTGGCAAGGTCTTTGTACACGAAGGTCCGCCGTGACCCATGGTGAGAACCTGCGACTGGGCTCAGATCCTGGAAATGTTGTCGCAGTTCCTTTACAAATGAAGTTGCGTCAGTGTCAGCTTCACCTGGACGCGGAGACAAGAATTCTCCAGGAAGTCGCAATGGTTCGCCGTACACCAACTCTGCTGTCGTTGCTTTTAAATCTTCCCTCCAGGCTGAACGAATACCCAGCAACGTGGTGGGAAGAATCTCTGTCCAACGTTGATTTTCATGGCAACGTATGGCTGCCTTTAACTGACGGTGGAACCTTTCCACCATCCCATTAGCCGCCGGGTGATATGCCGTAGTTCTTAGATGTCTGCTACCTGTTAACAAACTTAATTGTTTAAAAAGATTGGACTCAAACTGTCTACCTTGGTCCGTGGTGATCCTTAGCGGCGTTCCAAACCGAACAATCCACCCCTCGTAAAAGGCTCGAGCTACTGTGGCTGCTTCCTGGTCGCGGAGAGGTATTGCTTCAGGCCAGCGCGTAAAGCGATCCACGCAGGTAAGGCAATATCTGTATCCTTCGGAGACCGGTAGGATGACAATGTCCAAATGAACATGTTCGAACCTCGCCGATGGTCGCGAAAAAGAACCGAGGGGTGCTGATACGTGCCTGGTGATCTTGGAGCGTTGACATTGGATACAGTTCCGGGCCCATCTTCTGCAGTCTGTTTTGATCGATGGCCAAACGTACCTTTGCGTGATCAGTTTGACAGTGGCGTTGATTCCTGGATGCGATATTTTGTGTAGTGCGTTGAATGCAGTTTGACGAAACGATTTTGTGAGGAAAGGGCGAACGGTGTCTGTAGATATGTCACAGTAAATTTGTTGTGTACTTCCAGGAATGGATATGCGTTTTAAATTCAAACCGGTGTTGCCTTGTAAGTACGTCAGTAATTCCTCGTCTTCTTCTTGCGATTTGGCCAGCATTTCAAAATCCAAAGTCTCTTCGATTTCGTCCACTCTTGACAACGCATCGGCGACAACGTTATCTCGACCTGCTACGTGGCGGATGTCCGTTGAGAATTCACTAATGAAGCTGAGATATCGAAATTGTCTTGGGGTGAATTTTTCTGGTTTCTGTTGGAAAGCGTAAATGATTGGTTTGTGGTCTGTGAAGATGGTGAAGGTTCTTCCCTCGATCATATAACGGAAATATTTGACTGCGAGGCAGATAGCGAGCAATTCTCTGTCGTATGTAGCGTATTTCTGTTCCGTTGAGCTGAGTTTTTTTGAAAAGAAACCCAGTGGTTCCCAATTATCACCGATGCGTTGTTGAAGCGCGGCGCCAACAGCAGAATTCGAGGCGTCGCATATGATGGCCAATGGTGCGTCGATTTCAGGGTGTGTTAGTAGAGTAGCCTCTACTAACGCCTTTTTAGAGTCTTCAAATGCTGCGGTGGCGTCTGGTGTCCAATTTACAGGTGCGCTGCCTTTTATATTGTCCGCCAGCATGTCGTTCAGAGGTGCATGTACCTGTGCGGCTTTAGGTATGAAACGTCTATAAAAATTTACCATACCTAAAAACTGCCGTAATTGTTTCGCTGTGGTCGGCCGTGGATACTTTAAAATGGCCTCAACCTTTTCGGTGGATGGTCGGGTGCCTGATTCCGACACCAGGTAGCCTAAAAATTTTAACTCCGTCCTTCCGAAGATACATTTTGCAGTATTTATCACTATACCGTATTGTTTTAGCCGTTCAAAAACTATCTTGAGGTGTTGAAGGTGTTCCTCTTCGGATGTTGAAGCCACCAGTATGTCGTCAATGTATGCGAAACAAAAGTTCAAACCTCGCAACGCTTCATCGATAAAGCGCTGAAAGGTTTGAGCCGCGTTGCGTAACCCAAACGACATGAACGGAAATTCGAATAATCCGAAAGGAGTGGTAATAGCTGTCTTCGGAATATCTTCGGGTGCAACGGGGATTTGGTTGTAAGCTCGAACGAGATCAATGGTAGAAAAAATTTTCTTACCCCGCAAAGTTTGTGTAAAATCTTCAATATGCCTGACGGGATATCGGTCCGGCAAGGTCCTGGCGTTGAGAGCACGATAATCGCCACATGGTCTCCATTCGTCACTTCCTTTTTTGGGTACCATGTGCAAAGGTGACGACCAGCTACTCTCCGACGGTCGGGTTGTTCCTAATCGCGACATGGTTTCAAATTCCTTTTTGGCTGCCTGTAGCCTACCTGGTGCAAGACGCCGTGGTTTGCAGGTAACAGGTGGACCTGGTGCAGTACGAATGTGGTGCATCGTGCTGTGTTTTGGTTCGGAAGGTGTTCCTTCCGGTTTCGTAATTTCGGGAAATCGCTGGAGTAGAACATGATAAGCGGATTCCCCGAAGACTGTTTTGATGCTCGGGACGGCTTCACGGGCAGGCATTCCTCGTGTCGAGAGAGACGTCACTTGATCTAAGAGACGGCGATTGCGAACGTCTACTATTAGTCCGAAGTGAGCGAGGAAATCGACCCCGATTATGGGCCTGGAGACGTCGGCGATTACGAATCTCCATGTGAAAACCCGACGTAACCCTAAATTGAGAGTTAAAGTCGTAGTCCCGTACGTTGCGATGGTGGTGCCATTCGCTGCGGAAAGCTCGTAGGATGATTTTTCGCGCCGTCCTCGGATCATTGCTCGTGGAAAGACACAGAGGTCGGCGCCTGTGTCGACCAAAAATTGCGTCTTCGTGTCGTGATCGATGACGAAGAGACGGCGTAAAGTCGGGCTGGGGTCGCTAGCCGTCGTTAACGACTGCCCGGAATGTTTCCCGCCTGGAAGGTGCACGGCTTAATGCAGTCCCTTGCGTCGGTACCGAAACTCCAGTGGTACCAGCAAATTCCATCCTTGCCATGTGTGCGCTTCCTCGATCGAGATCCGGAACGGCTCCGAGGACGTGAACGGGATCGAGGCTCCCTATCTCTCCGCGAGTTACGATCGCTCGTCATTTCTTGACGAAGCGCCGCTATTTCTTCTCGTAGCGACAGAGCGAGCTGCGACATTTTCAGTTGCAATAAAGCCTCGAGGGACCTACCTGCGTCGATTTCCTGCGGCGCCGGGGGTGACGCTTCGGCAATTTGATGGCGATGAGGCCTGGCATCGGTGATAGCGTCCGCCAGCTCGGCCACTTTGTCCAGTTCCGTGTCCTTCTGCGTGGCTAAAATTACCTGCGTGCTCGTCGGTAACCTCCCTAGCCAAAGGGTTCGCAATAAGGCGTCTGATACTTGCGTCCCGGCTAGGCTGCGCAGATGCCTCAAAAATTGCGAAGGTTTCCGATCGCCGATTTCCTCATGCTCCAGGAGGCGTCGCGTCTTCTGCTCTTGAGACACGCTCAAACGTCGGATCAGCTCGGTTTTTAGTTTTTCATACTGACCGGTCGCTGGCGGGTTCATTATTATGTCTCGAACCTCTGTGGCGTAACGTGGATCCAGGGCACTCAGGATATACCCGAACCTGGTGCTGTCGGTGGTCACTCCGGATACCTCGAAACTCCTTTCCACCATGCTGAACCACATTTCCGGATCGCTAGGACAAAAATCCGGTATACGAACGGCGACTCTTTCTATCGACGCTCTGCTCGTGGAGGCCTTGGCAAGGATATCCATGTTCATGGCTGTATTGCTGCTTCAGCGGAGAGATCACTTACACTTTTAGCAGTTCTGCGCGAATTACACTATTGTATAAAAAGTTCACGGAAGTCTTTAAAAAAAATACAGTCGATGGAGAGAAGAGAAAAAAAAAATTGTCTTGTCACGATCACGATCACGATCACAATCACTTCACGATCACGTCGCGATCACGTCGCGATCACGTCGCGATCACGTCGGGGTCACCAATAATTGAGGTGAATGTGTGCGTAATGGATAACTCCGATTTGCGTTACACGCTCAATTTATTTACAATTAATATAACAGAATAAGAACAGGTATTGTCTGCGTCGCACGGTCGTACACGTGGTGAGTCGTAAGAGGTTCTGCCTCGTGTTCTCGTATGGTGACCGCGGCGCGCGGTCAGAAAACAACAGAAAAAAAACTCGTCACGCAATCGGCAACCGTCGTCCGTTGCCGGTCTACGACGCGCCTGTGTTCGTACACTTTTAAAGAAAGATAGACCGTAAGCATTTAAAGAAAAGAAAGTTAGCGAGGGTAATATCTCGATCTTTCACGGCAGGGATGTGGTAGCAGTGCCGTAGCTGCTACAATATAAAATGATCTAATCGGGTCTCTGTTTGCCCTATCATAGAAGTTTAATAGTGGATTTTACTCGTCACATCATGCGCTTTAAGGTGCCGCCTAGCCCAATACGCTACCTGAAATAGGAGCGACGTAAATTGAACAAATGTGATAGAATTTTGCTGAATTCTTATATTAACCATAATATAATATGATCTATTCGGGTCTCTGATTGCCCTATCATAGAAGTTTAATAGTGCATTTTACTCGACATTTCATGCGCTTTAAGATGCCACCTAGTCCAAAACGCTATCTGAAATTGGAGCTACGTAAATTGAATAAATGTGATAGAATTACGCAGAATTCATATATTAACCATAATATAATACGATGTATTCGGGTCTCTGATTGCCCTATCATAGAAGTTTAATAGTGCATTTCACTCGCCATTTCATGCGCTTTAAGGTGCCGCCTAGCCCAGTACGCTATCTGAAATAGGGGCGACGTAAATTGAACAAATGTGATATTATTACGCTGAATTCTTATATTAACCATAATATAATACGATCTATTCGGGTCTCTGATTGCCCTATCATAGAAGTTTAATAGTGGATTTTACTCGTCACATCATGCGCTTTAAGGTGCCGCCTAGCCGAATACGCTATCTGAAATAGGAGCGACATAAATTGAGCAAATGTGATAAAATTACGTTGAATTCTTATATTAACAATAATACAAAATGATCTAATCGGGTCTCTGATTGCACTGTCATAGAAGTTTACTTGTGCATTTTACTCGACATTTCATGCGCTTTAAGATGCCCCCTAGCCCAATACGCTATCTGAAATAGGGGCGACGTAAATTGAACAAATGTGATAGAATTACGCAAGAATTCTTATATTAACCATAATTTAAGATGATCTAATCGGGTCTCTGATTGCCCTGTCACAGAAGTTCAGTAGTGCATTTTACTCGTCATTTCATGCGCTTTAAGGCGCCGTCTAGCCCAATCCGCTATCTGAAATTGGAGCAGCGTAAATAGAATAAATGTGATAGAGTTACGTAGAATTCTTATATAAACCATAATATAAAATGATCTCATCGGGTCTCCGATTGCCCTATCAAAGAAGTTTAGTACTGCATTTTACTCGTCATTTCATGCGCTTTAAGATGCCGAATCGCCCAATACGCTATATGAAATAGGAGCGACGTAAATTGAACAAATGTGATAGAATTACGCAAGAATTCTTATATTAACCATAATTTAAAATGATCTAATCGGAACTCTGATTGCGCTATCATAGAAGTTTAATAGTGCATTTTACTCGTCATTTCATGCGCTTCAAGGTGCCGCCTAGCCCAATACGCTATCTGAAATCCGAGCGACGTAAATTGAACAAATGTGATAAAATTACGCTGAATTCTTATATTAACCATCATATAAAATGATCTAATCGGGTCTCTGTTTGCCCTACCCTAGAAGTTTAATAGTGCATTTTACTCGTCATTTCATGCGCTTTAAGGTGCCGCCTAGCCCAATACGCTATCTGAAATAGGAGCGACATAAATTGATCAAATGTGATAAAATTACGTTGAATTCTTATATTAACAATAATACAAAATGATCTAATCGGGTCTCTGATTGCCCTATCATAGAAGTTTAATAGTGCATTTTACTCGACATTTCATGCGCTTTAAGATGCCAACAAGCCCAATACGCTATCTCTAAGTAGGGGCGACGTAAATTGAACAAATGTGACAGAATTACGCAGAATTCTTATATTAAACATAATATAATACGATCTATTCGGTTCTCTGATTGCCCTATCATAGAAGTTTATTAGTGCATTTTACTCGTCATTTCAGGCGCTTTAAGGAGCCGCCTAGCCCAATACGCTATCTGAAATAGGAGCGACATAAATTGAACAAATGTGATAGAATTACGCAGAATTCTTATATTAACCATGATATAATACGATCTATTCTGGTTTCTGATTGCCCTATCATAGAAGTTTAATAGTGCATTTTAGTCGTCATTTCATGCGCTTTAAGGTGCCGCCTAGCCCAATACGCTATCTGAAATAGGAGCGACGTGAATTGAACAAATGTGATAGAATTTTGCTGAATTCTTATATTAACCATAATATAATATGATATATTCGGGTCTCTGATTGCCCTATCATAGAAGTTTAATAGTGCATTTTACTCGTCAGTTCATGCGCTTTAAGATGCCGCCTATCCCAATACGCTATCTGAAATAGGGGCGACGTAAATTGAAAAATGTGATAAAATGACGCTAAATTCTTATATTAAGAATAATATAAAATGATCTAATCGGGTCTCCGATTGCCCTATCCTAGAAGTTTAGTAGTGCATTTTACTCGACATTTCATGCCCATTAACATGCCGCTTAGACCAATACGCTATCTGAAATAGGAGCGACGTAAATTGAACAAATGTAATAGAATTTCGCTGCATCCTTATATTAATCATAATACAAGATGACCTGATCGGGTCTCTGATTGCCCTATACTAGAAGTTTAGTATTGCATTTTACTCGTCATTTCATGTGCTTTAAGGTGCAGCCTATCCCAATACTTGACCTGAAATTAGAGCTACGTAAATTAAACAAATGTGATAGAGTTACGACGACTTCTTAAAGTAACCATAATATACGACGATCTAATCGGGTCTCTGATTGCCCCATTCTAGAAGTTTAGTAGTGCACTTTACTCGACATTCCATGCGCTTTAAGATGCCGCCTAGTTCAATACGATATCTGGTGTAGGTGCGACGTGAATTGGACAAAATGTGATAGAGTTACGATGAATACTTAAATTAACAATAATATACGATGATCTAACCGGGTCTCTGTTTGCCCTATCCTAGAAGTTTAGTAGTGCATTTTACTCGACATTTAGTGCGCTTTAAGATACCGCCTAGCTGAATACGCTATATGAAATTGGAGCTACGTAAATTGAACAAGCGTGATAGAATTACGCAGAATTCTTAAATTAACTATAATATAATACGATCTATTCGGGTCTATGATTGCCCTATCATAGAAGTTCAACAGTGCATTCTACTCGTCATTTCATGCGCTTTAAGGTGCCGCTTAGCCCAATACGCTATCTGAAATAGGAGCGACGTAAATGGCACAAATGCGATAGAATTTCTCTGAATTCTTAAATTAACCATAATATGAAATGATCTAATCGGGTCTCTGTTTGCCCTACCCTAGAAGTTTAATAGTGCATTTTACTCTACATTTCATGCGCTTTAAGGTGCCGTCTAGCCCAATCCGCTATCTGAAATTGGAGCTGCGTAAATTGAATAAATGTGATAGAGTTACGCAGAATTCTTATATAAACCATAATATAAAATGATCACATCGGGTCTCTGATTGCCCTATCAAAGAAGTTTAGTACTGCATTTTACTCGTCATTCCATGCGGTTTAAGGTGCCGCTTAGCCCTATACGCTATCTGAAATAGGAGCGACGTAAATTGAACAAATGTGATAGAATTACGCAGAATTCTTATATTAACCATAATACAAAATGATCTCATCAGGTCTCTGATTGCCCTATCATAGAAGTTTAATAGTGCATTTTACTCGACATTTCATGCGCTTTAAGATGCCGCCTCGCCCAATACGCTATTTGAAATAGGAGCGACGTAAATTGAACAAATGTGATAGAATTACGCAAGAATTCTTATATTAACCATAATTTAAGATGATCTAATCGGGTCTCTGATTGCCCTATCACAGAAGTTTAGTAGTGCATTTTACTCGACATTTCATGCGCTTTAAGGTGCCGTATAGCCCAATCCGCTATCTGAAATTGGAGCTGCGTAAATTGAATAAATGTGATAGAGTTACGCAGAATTCTTATATTAACCATAATACAAAATGATCTCATCGGGTCTCTGATTGCCCTATCATAGAAGTTTAATAGTGCATTTCACTCGCCATTTCATGCGCTTTAAGGTGCCGCCTAGCCCAGTACGCTATCTGATATGGGAGCAGCATAAATTGATCAAATGTGATAAAATTACGTTGAATTCTTATATTAACAATAATACAAAATGATCTACTCGGGTCCCTGATTGCCCTGTCACAGAAGTTCAGCAGTGCATTTTACTCGACGTTTCATGCGCTTTAAGGTGCCGTCTAGCCCAATGCGCTATCTGAAATGGGAGCGACGTAAATGGAACAAATGTGATAGAATTACGCAGAATTCTTATATTAACCATAATTTAAAATGACCTAATCGTATCTCTGATTGCTCTATCCGGGAAGTTTAGTAGTGCATTTTACTCGGCATTTCATGCGCTTTAAGATGCCGAATCGCCCAATACCCTAACTGAAATAGGAGCTGCGTAAATTGAATAAATGTGATAGAGTTATGCAGGATTCTTATATTAACCATAATATAAAATGATCTAATCGGGTCTCTGTTTGCCCTATCATAGAAGTTTAATAGTGGATTTTACTCGTCACATCATGCGCTTTAAGGTGCCGCCTAGCCCAATACGCTATCTGAAATAGGAGCGACGTAAATTGAACAAATGTGATAGAATTTTGCTGAATTCTTATATTAACCATAATATAATATGATCTATTCGGGTCTCTGATTGCCCTATCATAGAAGTTTAATAGTGCATTTTACTCGACATTTCATGCGCTTTAAGATGCCACCTAGTCCAAAACGCTATCTGAAATTGGAGCTACGTAAATTGAATAAATGTGATAGAATTACGCAGAATTCATATATTAACCATAATATAATACGATGTATTCGGGTCTCTGATTGCCCTATCATAGAAGTTTAATAGTGCATTTTACTCGTCATTTCATGTGCTTTAAGGTGCCGCCTAGCCCAACACGCTATCTGAAATAGGAGCGACGTAAATTGAACAAATGGGATAGAATTACGCAGAATTCTTATATTAACCATAATTTAAAATGACCTAATCGTATCTCTGATTGCTCTATCCGGGAAGTTTAGTAGTGCACTTTACTCGTCATTTCATGCGCTTCAAGATGCCGAATCGCCCAATACGCTATCTGAAATAGGAGCTGCGTAAATTGAATAAATGTGATAGAGTTACGCAGAATTCTTATATAAACAATAATATAAAATGATCTCATCGGGTCTCTGATTGCCCTAGCAAAGGAGTTTAGTACTGCATTTTACTCGTCACACCATGCGCTTTAAGGTGCCGCCTAGCCCAATACGCTATCTGAAATAGGGGCGACGTAAATTGAACAAATGTGATAGAGTTACGCAGAATTCTTATATTAACCATAATTTAAGATGATCTAATCGGGTCTCTGATTGCCCTGTCACAGAAGTTCAGCAGTGCATTTTACTCGTCATTTCATGCGCTTTAAGGTGCCGTCTAGCCCAATCCGCTATCTAAAATTGGAGCAGCGTAAATTGAATAAATGTGATAGAGTTACGCAGAATTCTTATATAAACCATAATATAAAATGATCTCATCGGGACTCTGCTTGCCCTATCAAAGAAGTTTTGTACTGCATTTTACTCGTCATTCCATGCGCTTTAAGGTGCCGCTTAGCCCAATGCGCTATATGAAATGGGAGCGATGTAAATTGAATAAATGTGATAGAATTACGCAGGATTCTTATATTACCCATAATTTAAAATGACCTTGTCGGGTCTGTGATTGCCCTATCCGTGAAGTTTAGTAGTGCATTTTACTCGTAATTTCATGCGCTTTAAGATGCCGCTTAACCCAATACGCTACCTGAAATAGGAGCGACGTAAATTGAACAAATGTGATAGAATTACGCAGAATTCTTATAGTAACCATAACTTAAAATGATCTAATCGGGACTCTGATTGCGCTATCATAGAAGTTTAATAGTGCATTTCACTCGCCATTTCATGCGCTTTAAGGTGCCGCCTAGCCCAGTACGCTATCTGAAATAGGGGCGACGTAAATTGAACAAATGTGATATTATTACGCTGAATTCTTATATTAACCATAATATAATACGATCTATTCGGGTCTCTGATTGCCCTATCATAGAAGTTTAATAGTGGATTTTACTCGTCACATCATGCGCTTTAAGGTGCCGCCTAGCCGAATACGCTATCTGAAATAGGAGCGACATAAATTGAACAAATGTGATAAAATTACGTTGAATTCTTATATTAACAATAATACAAAATGATCTAATCGGGTCTCTGATTGCACTGTCATAGAAGTTTACTAGTGCATTTTACTCGACATTTCATGCGCTTTAAGATGCCACCTAGCCCAATACGCTATCTGAAATAGGGGCGACGTAAATTGAACAAATGTGATAGAATTACGCAGAATTCTTACATTAATCATAATATAATACGCTCCATCCGCGTCTCTGATTGCCCTATCATAGAAGTTTAATAGTGCATTTTACTCGTCATTCCATGCGCTTTAAGGTGTCGCCAAGTCCAATATGCTATCTGAAATAGGAGCGACACAAATTGAACAAATGTGATAGAAGCACGCAGAATTCTTATATTATCCATAATATAAAATGATCTAATCGGGTCTCTGATTGCCCTATCATAGAAGGTTAGTAGTGCATTTTACTCGACATTTCATGCGCTTTAAGGTGCAGCCTATCCCAATACGCGACCTGAAATTAGAGCTACGTAAATTAAACAAATGTGATAGAGTTACGACGAATTCTTAAATTAACCATAATATACGACGATCTAATCGGGTCTCTAATTGCCCCATTCTAGAAGTTTAGTAGTGCACTTTACTCGACATTCCATGCGCTTTAAGATGCCGCTTAGACGAATACGCTATCTGAAGCAGGAGCGACGTAAATTGAACAAATTTGATAGAATTACGCAGAATTCTTATATTAACCATAAAATAATATGATCTATTGGGGTCACTGATTGCCCTATCATAGAAGTTTAATAGTGCATTTTACTCGTCATTTCATGCATTTTAAGGTGCCGCGTATCCCAAATACGCTATCTGAAATAGGAGCGACGTAAATTGAACATATGTGATAAAATGACTCTGAATTCTTTTATTAACAATAATATAAAAAGATCTAATCGGGTCTCTGATTACCGTATCACTGAAGTTTAGCAGTGCATTTTAATCGGCATCTCATGCCCTTTAAGATTCTGCTTAGCCCAATACGCTATCTGAAATAGGAGCGACGTAAATTGAACAAATGTGATAGAATTTCGCTGAATTCTTATATTAACCATAATATAAAATGATCTAATAGGGACTCTCATTGCCATACCATAGATGGTTAGTAGTGCATTTTACTCGTCATTCCACGCGCTTTAAGATGCCGTCTAGACCATTACGCTATCTGAAATAGGAGCGACGTAAATTGTACAAATGTGATAGAATGACACTGAATTCTTATATTAATCATAATATAAGATGATCTAATCGGGTCTCTGATTGCCCTATCCTAGAAGGTTAGTAGTGCATTTTACTGGACATTTCATGCGCTTTAAGATGCCGCTTAGACCAATACGCCATCTGAAATAGGAGCGACGTAAATTGACCAAATGTGATAGAATTACGCTAAATTCGTATATTAATCATAATATAAGATGACCTAATCGGGCCTCTGATAGCCCTACCCTAGAAGCTTAGTAGTGCATTTTACTCGACATTTCATGCGCTTTAAGATGCCTACTCGCCCAGTACGCTATCTGTAATAGGAGCGACGTAAATTGAACAAATGTGATAGAATTACGCAGGATTCTTATATTAACCATAATTTAAAATGATCTAATCGGGTCTCTGATTGCCCTGTCATTGAAGTTTAACAGTGTATTTTACTCGTCATTTCATGCGCTTTAAGGCGCCGCCTAGCACAAAACGCTATCTGAAATTGGAGCTGCGTAAATTGAATATATGTGATAGAGTTACGCAGAATTCTTATATTAACCATAACATAAAATGATCTAATCGGTTCTCTGATTGCCCTATCAAAGAAGTTTAGTAGTGCATTTTACTCGTCATTTCATGCGCTTTAAGGTGCCGCTTAGCCCAATACGCTGTCTGAAACAGGAGCGACGTAAATTGAACAAATGTGATAAAATCTCGCTGAATTCTTATATTAACCATAATATAAAATCATCTAATTGGGTCTCTGATGGCCGTATCTGAGATGGTTAGTAGTGCGTTTTACTCTCCATTTCATGCGTTTTAAGATACCGCCTAGCTCAATACGATATCTGGTGTAGGTGCGACGTGAATTGGACAAAATGTGATAGAGTTACGATGAATACTTAAATTAACAATAATATACGATGATCTAACCGGGTCTCTGTTTGCCCTATCCTAGAAGTTTAGTAGTGCATTTTACTCGACATTTAGTGCGCTTTAAGATGCCGCCTAGCTCAATACGCTATCTGAAATAGGAGCGACATAAATTGAACAAACGTGATAGAATTACGCAGAATACTTATATTAACCATAATATAATACGATATATACGGTTCTCTGATTGACCTATCATAGAAGTTTAATAGTGCATTCTACTCGTCATTTCATGCGCTTTAAGGTGCCGCTTAGCCCAATACGCTATCTGAAATAGGAGCGACGTAAATTGAACAAATGTGATAGAATTACGCAGAATTCTTATATTAACCATAATATAATACGATATATACGGTTCTCTGATTGACCTATCATAGAAGTTTAATAGTGCATTCTACTCGTCATTTCATGCGCTTTAAGGTGCCGCTTAGCCCAATACGCTATCTGAAATAGGAGCGACGTAAATTGAACAGACGTGATAGAATTACGCAGAATTCTTATATTAACCATAATTTAAGATGTTCTAATCGGGTCTCTGATTGCCCTATCACAGAAGTTTAGTAGTGCATTTTACTCGACATTTCATGCGCTTTAAGGTGCCGCATAGCCCAATCCGCTATCTGAAATTGGAGCTGCGTAAATTGAATAAATGTGATAGAGTTACGCAGAATTCTTATATTAACCATAATACAAAATGATCTCATCGGGTCTCTGATTGCCCTATCATAGAAGTTTAATAGTGCATTTTACTCGTCATTTCATGCGCTTTAAGGTGCCGCCTAGCCCAATACGCTATCTGATATGGGAGCAGCATAAATTGATCAAATGTGATAAAATTACGTTGAATTCTTATATTAACAATAATACAAAATGATCTACTCGGGTCCCTGATTGCCCTGTCACAGAAGTTCAGCAGTGCATTTTACTCGACGTTTCATGCGCTTTAAGGTGCCGTCTAGCCCAATGCGCTATCTGAAATGGGAGCGACGTAAATTGAACAAATGTGATAGAATTACGCAGAATTCTTATATTAACCATAATTTAAAATGACCTAATCGTATCTCTGATTGCTCTATCCGGGAAGTTTAGTAGTGCATTTTACTCGGCATTTCATGCGCTTTAAGATGCCGAATCGCCCAATACCCTAACTGAAATAGGAGCTGCGTAGATTGAATAAATGTGATAGAGTTATGCACAATTCTTATATTAACCATAATATAAAATGATCTAATCGGGTCTCTGTTTGCCCTATCATAGAAGTTTAATAGTGGATTTTACTCGTCACATCATGCGCTTTAAGGTGCCGCCTAGCCCAATACGCTATCTGAAATAGGAGCGACGTAAATTGAACAAATGTGATAGAATTTTGCTGAATTCTTATATTAACCATAATATAATATGATCTATTCGGGTCTCTGATTGCCCTATAATAGAAGTTTAATAGTGCATTTTACTCGACATTTCATGCGCTTTAAGATGCCACCTAGTCCAAAACGCTATCTGAAATTGGAGCTACGTAAATTGAATAAATGTGATAGAATTACGCAGAATTCATATATTAACCATAATATAATACGATGTATTCGGGTCTCTGATTGCCCTATCATAGAAGTTTAATAGTGCATTTTACTCGTCATTTCATGTGCTTTAAGGTGCCGCCTAGCCCAACACGCTATCTGAAATAGGAGCGACGTAAATTGAACAAATGTGATAGAATTACGCAGAATTCTTATATTAACCATAATTTAAAATGACCTAATCGTATCTCTGATTGCTCTATCCGGGAAGTTTAGTAGTGCACTTTACTCGTCATTTCATGCGCTTCAAGATGCCGAATCGCCCAATACGCTATCTGAAATAGGAGCTGCGTAAATTGAATAAATGTGATAGAGTTACGCAGAATTCTTATATAAACAATAATATAAAATGATCTCATCGGGTCTCTGATTGCCCTAGCAAAGGAGTTTAGTACTGCATTTTACTCGTCACACCATGCGCTTTAAGGTGCCGCCTAGCCCAATACGCTATCTGAAATAGGGGCGACGTAAATTGAACAAATGTGATAGAATTACGCAGAATTCTTATATTAACCATAATTTAAGATGATCTAATCGGGTCTCTGATTGCCCTGTCACAGAAGTTCAGCAGTGCATTTTACTCGTCATTTCATGCGCTTTAAGGTGCCGTCTAGCCCAATCCGCTATCTAAAATTGGAGCAGCGTAAATTGAATAAATGTGATAGAGTTACGCAGAATTCTTATATAAACCATAATATAAAATGATCTCATCGGGACTCTGCTTGCCCTATCAAAGAAGTTTAGTACTGCATTTTACTCGTCATTCCATGCGCTTTAAGGTGCCGCTTAGCCCAATGCGCTATATGAAATGGGAGCGATGTAAATTGAATAAATGTGATAGAATTACGCAGGATTCTTTTATTACCCATAATTTAAAATGACCTTGTCGGGTCTGTGATTGCCCTATCCGTGAAGTTTAGTAGTGCATTTTACTCGTAATTTCATGCGCTTTAAGATGCCGCTTAACCCAATACGCTACCTGAAATAGGAGCGACGTAAATTGAACAAATGTGATAGAATTACGCAGAATTCTTATAGTAACCATAACTTAAAATGATCTAATCGGGACTCTGATTGCGCTATCATAGAAGTTTAATAGTGCATTTCACTCGCCATTTCATGCGCTTTAAGGTGCCGCCTAGCCCAGTACGCTATCTGAAATAGGGGCGACGTAAATTGAACAAATGTGATATTATTACGCTGAATTCTTATATTAACCATAATATAATACGATCTATTCGGGTCTCTGATTGCCCTATCATAGAAGTTTAATAGTGGATTTTACTCGTCACATCATGCGCTTTAAGGTGCCGCCTAGCCGAATACGCTATCTGAAATAGGAGCGACATAAATTGAACAAATGTGATAAAATTACGTTGAATTCTTATATTAACAATAATACAAAATGATCTAATCGGGTCTCTGATTGCACTGTCATAGAAGTTTACTAGTGCATTTTACTCGACATTTCATGCGCTTTAAGATGCCACCTAGCCCAATACGCTATCTGAAATAGGGGCGACGTAAATTGAACAAATGTGATAGAATTACGCAGAATTCTTACATTAATCATAATATAATACGCTCCATCCGCGTCTCTGATTGCCCTATCATAGAAGTTTAATAGTGCATTTTACTCGTCATTCCATGCGCTTTAAGGTGTCGCCAAGTCCAATACGCTATCTGAAATAGGAGCGACACAAATTGAACAAATGTGATAGAAGCACGCAGAATTCTTATATTATCCATAATATAAAATGATCTAATCGGGTCTCTGATTGCCTTATCATAGAAGGTTAGTAGTGCATTTTACTCGA
>CAKAJE020000108.1:0-46220 GCA_916610135.2 Macropis europaea | reverse complement strand
TATAAGAATTCAGCGAAATTCTATCACATTTGGTCAATTTACGTCGCTCCTATTTCAGATAGCGTATTGGGCTAAGCGGCATCTCAAAGCGCATGAAATGGCGAGTAAAATGCACTATTAAACTTCTAGGATAAGGCAAACAGAGACCCGATTAGATCAATTTATATTACGGTAAATATAAGAATTCAGCGTTATTCTGTCAAATTTGTTCAACTTACGTAGCTCCTATTTCAGATAGCGTACTGGGCTAGGCGGCAACTTAAAGCGCGTGGAATGGCGAGTAAAATGCACCATTAAACTTCTATGGAAGGGCAATCAGAGAACCGATTAGATCATTTTATATTACGGTTAATATAAGAATTAAGCGTAATTCTATCACATTTGTTCAACTTTCGTCGCTCCTATTTCAGATAGCGTACTGAGCAAGGCGGCATCTTAATGCGCGTGGAATGGCGAGTAAAATGCAATATTAAACTTCTATGATAGGGCAATCAGAGACCCGATTAGATCATTTTATATTTTGGTTATTATAAAAATTCAGCGAAATTCTATCACAATTGTTCAATTTACGTCGCTCCTATTTCAGATAGCGTATTGGGCTAAGCGGCAACTCAAAGCGCATGAAATGACGAGTGAAATGCACTATTAAACTTCTAGGGTAGGGCGAACAGAGACACGATTAGATCATTTTACATTAAGGTTAATATAAGAATTCAGGGAAATTCTATCACATTTGTTCAATTTACGTCGCTCCTATTTCAAATAGCGTACTCGGATAGGCGGCATCTTAAAGCGCGTGGAATGGCGAGTAAAATGCACTATTAAACTTCTATGATAGGGCAATCAGAGACCCGATTAGATCATTTTATATTTTGGTTAATATAAGAATTCAGCGAAATTCTATTACATTTGTTCAATTTACGTCGCTCCTATTTCAGATAGCGTATTGGGCTAAGCGGCATCTCAAAGCGCATGGATTGACGAGTGAAATGCTCTACTAAACTTCTGGGGTAGGGCGAACAGAAACCCGAATAGATCATTTTATATTACGGTTAATATAAGAATTCAGCGAAATTCTATCACATTTGTTCAATTTACGTCGCTCCCTATTTCAGATAGCGTATTGGGTTAAGCGGCATCTCAATGCGCATGAAATGGCGAGTAACATGCACTATTACACTTCTAGGATAAGGCAAACAGAGACCCGATTAGATCATTTTATATTACGGTTAATATAAGAATTCAGCGTAATTCTATCACATTTGTTCAACTTACGTCGCTCCTCTTTCAGATAGCGTACTGGGCTAGGCGGCATCTTAAAGCGCGTGGAATGGCGAGTAAAATGCACGATTAAACTTCTATGATAGGGCTATCAGAGACCCGATTAGATCATTTTATGTTTTGGTTAATATAAGAATTCAGCGAAATTCTATCACATTTGTTCAATTTACGTCGCTCCTATTTCAGATAGCGTATTGGGGTAAGCTGCATCTCAAAGCGCAAGACATGGCGAGTAAAATGCACTATTAAACTTCTAGGGTAGGGCAATCAGAGACCCGATTAGATCATTTTGTATTTTGGTTAATATAAGAATTCAGCGAAATTCTATTACATTTGTTTAATTTACGTCGCTCCTATTTCAGATAGCGTATTGGGCTAAGCGGCATCTCAAAGCGCATGAAATGGCGAGTAAAATGCACTATTATACTTCTAGTGTAGGGCAATCAGAGACCCGATTAGATCATTTTATATTATGCTTAATTTAAGAATTCAGCAAAATTCTATCACATTTGTTCAATTTACGTAGTTCCTATTTCAGATAGCATACTGGGCTAGGCGGTATCTTAAAGCGCGCGGAATGGCGAGTAAAATGCACTATTAAACTTCTATGATAGGGCAATCAGAGACCCGATTAGATCATTTTATATTTTGGTTCATATAAGAATTCAGCGAAATTCTATCACATTTGTTCAATTTACGTCGCTCCTATTTCAGATAGCTTATTGGGCTAAGCGGCATCTCAAAGCGCATGAAATGACGAGTGAAATGCACTATTAAACTTCTAGGGTAGGGCGAACAGAGGACCAGATTAGATCATTTTACATTAAGGTTAATATAAGAATTCAGCGTAATTCTGTCACATTTGTTCAACTTACGTAGCTCCTATTTCAGATAGCGTACTGGGCTAGGCGGCATCTTAAAGCGCGTACAATGGCGAGTAAAATGCACTATTAAACTTCTATGATAGGGCAATCAGAGACCCGATTAGATCATTTTGTATTTTGGTTAATATAAGAATTCAGCGAAATTCTATCACATTTGTTCAATTTACGTCGCTCCTATTTCAGATAGCGTATTGGGCTAAGCGGCATCTCAAAGCGCATGGATTGACGAGTGAAATGCTCTATTAAACTTCTGGGGCAGGGCGAACAGAAACCCGAATAGATCATTTTATATTACGGTTAATATAAGAATGCAGCGAAATTCTATCACACTTGTACAATTTACGTCGCTCCTATTTCAGATAGCGTATTGGGAGTAGCGGCATCTCAAAGCGCATGAAAGGGCGAGTAAAATGCACTATTAAACTTCAAGGGTAGGGCAAACAGAGACCCGATTAGATCATTTTATATTATGGTTAATTTAAGAATTCAGAAAAATTCTATCACATTTGTTCAATTTACGTCGTTCCTATTTCAGATAGCGTATTGGGCTATGCGGCATCTCAAAGCGCATGAAATGACGAGTAAAATGCACTATTAAACTTCTAGGGTAGGGCAAACAGAGACCCGATTAGATCATTTTATATTACGGCTAATATAAGAATTCAGCGTAATTCTATCACATTTGTTCAAATTACGTCGCTCCTATTTCAGATAGCGTACTGGGCTAGACGGCATCTCAAAGCGCGTGGAAGGGCGAGTAAAATGCACTACTAAACTTCTATGATAGGGCAATCAGAGTCCCGATTAGATCATTTTATATTTTGGTTAATATAAGAATTCAGCGAAATTCTCTCACATTTGTTCAATTTACGTCGTTGATATTTCAGATAGCGTATTGGGCTAAGCGGCATCTCAAAGAGCAACAAATGTCGAGTAAAATGCACTATTAAACTTCTAGGGTAGGGCAAACAGAGACCCGATAAGATCATTTTATATTATGGTTAATTTAAGAATTCAGCGAAATTCTATCACATTTGTTCAATTTACGTCGCTCCTATTTCAGATAGCGTATTGGGCTAAGCGGCATCTCAATGCGCATGAAATGGCGAGTAAAATGCACTATTAAACTTCTAGGGTAGGGCAAACAGAGACCCGATTAGATCATTTTATATTTTGGTTAATATAAGAATTGAGCGAAATTCTGTCACATTTGTTCAATTTACGTCGCTCCTATTAAAGATAGCGTATTGGGCTAAGCGGCATCTGAAAGCGCATGAAATGTCGAGTAAAATGCACTATTAAACTTCTAGGGCAGGGCAAACAGAGACCCGATTACATCATTTTATATTATGATTAATTTAAGAAGTCAGCAAAATTCTATCACATTTGTTCAATTTACGTCGTTCCTATTTCAGATAGCGTACTGGGCTAGGCGGCATCTTAAAGCGCGTGGAAAGGCGAGTAAAATGCACTATTAAACTTCTATGATAGGGCAATCAGAGACCCGATTAGATCATTTTATATTACGGTTAATATAAGAACTCAGCGTAATTCTATCACATTTGTTCAACTTACGTCGCTCCTATTTCAGATAGCGTACTGGGCTAGGCGGCATCTTAAAGCGCGTGGAATGTCGAGTAAAATGCACTACTAAACTACTATGATAGGGCAATCAGAGACCCGTTTAGGTCATTTTATATTTTGGTTAATATAAGAATTCAGCGAAATTCTATCACATTTGTTCAATTTACGTCGCTCCTATTAAAGATAGCGTATTGGGCTAAGCGGCATCTGAAAGCGCATGAAATGGCGAGTTAAATGCACTATTAAACTTCTAGGGTAGGGCAAACAGAGACCCGATTAGATCATTTTATATTATGATTAATTTAAGAAGTCAGCAAAATTCTATCACATTTGTTCAATTTACGTCGTTCCTATTTCAGATAGCGTACTGGGCTAGGCGGCATCTTAAAGCGCGTGGAAAGGCGAGTAAAATGCACTATTAAACTTCTATGATAGGGCAATCAGAGAACCGATTAGATCATTTTATATTTTGCTTAACATAAGATTTCAGGGAAATTCTATCACATTTGTTCAATTTACGTCGCTCCTATTTCAGATAGCTTATTGGGCTTAGCGGCATCTGAAAGCGCATGAAATGGCGAGTAAAATGCACTATTAAACTTCTAGGGTAGGGCAAACAGAGACCCGATTAGATCATTTTATATTATGCATAATTTAAGAATTCACCGAAATTCTATCACATTTGTTCAATTTACGTCGCTCCTATTTCAGATAGCGTATTGGGCTAAGCGGCATCTCAAAGCGCATGAAATGGCGAGTAAAATGCACTATTAAACTTCAAGGGTAGGGCTATCAGAGACCCGATTAGATCATTTTATATTTTGGTTAATATAAGAATTCAGCGAAATTCTATCACATTTGTTCAATTTACGTCGCTCCTCTTTCAGATAGCGTATTGGGCTTAGCGGCATCTTAAAGCGCGTGGAACGGTGAGTAAAATGCACTACTAATCTTCCATGATAGGGCAATCAGAGACCCGATTAGATCATTTTACATTTTGTTTAACACAAGATTTCAGGGACATTCTATCACATTTGTTTAATTTACGTCGCTGCTATTTCAGATAGCGTATTGGGCTAAGCGGCATCTCAAAGCGCATGAAATGGCGAATAAAATGCACTATCAAACTTCTATGATAGGGCAATCAGAGACCTGATTAGATCATTTTATATTTTGTTTAATAAAAGAATTCAGCGAAATTCTATCACATTTGTTCAACTTACGTCGCTGATATTTCAGATAGCGTATTGGGCTATGAGGCATCGCAAAGCGCTAGAAATGGCGAGTAAAATGCACTCTTAAACTTCTATGATAGGGCAATCAGAGACCCGATTAGATCATTTTACATTTTGTTTAATATAAGATTTCAGGGACATTCTATCACATTTGTTTAATTTACGTCGCTGCTATTTCAGATAGCGTATTGGGCTAAGCGGCATCTCAAAGCGCAAGAAATGGCGAATAAAATTCACTATTAAACTTCTAGGCGAGGGCGAACAGAGACCCGATTAGATCATTTTACATTTTGTTTAACATTAGATTTCAGGGACATTCTATCACATTTGCTCAATTTACGTCGCTCCTATTACAGATAGCTTATTGTGCTTAGCGGCATCTCAAAGCGCATGAAGTGACGAGTGAAATGCACTATTAAACTTCTAGGGTAGGGCAAACAGAGACCCGATTAGATCATTTTATATTATGGTTAATTTAAGAATTCAGCAAAATTCTATCACATTTGTTCAATTTACGTCGCTAGTATTTCAGATAGCGTACTGGGCTAGGCGGCATCCTAAAGCGCGCGGAATGGCGAGTAAAATGCACTATTAAACTTCTATGCTAGGCCAATCAGAGACCCGATTAGATCATTTTATATTACGGTTAATATAAGAATTCAGCGTAATTCTATCACATTTGTTCAATTTACGTCGCTCCTATTTCAGATAGCGTATTGGGCTAAGCGGCATCTCAAAGCCCATGAAATGGCGATTAAAATGCACTATTAAACTTCTAGGGTAAGGCAAACAGATACCCGATTAGATCATTTTATATTACGGTTAATATAAGAATTCAGCGTAATTCTATCACATTTGTTCAACTTACGTCGCTCCTATTTCAGATAGCATATTGGGCTAAGCGGCACCTCAAAGCGCATGAAATGGCGAGTGAAATGCAATATTAAACTTCTAGGGTAGGGCAAACAGAGACCCGATTAGATCATTTTATATTATGGTCAATTTAAGAATTCAGCATAATTCTTTCTCATTTCTTCAATTTACGTCGCTCCTATTTCAGATAGCTTATTGGGCTTAGCGGCATCTCAAAGCGCATGAAGTGACGAGTGAAATGCACTATTAAACTTCTAGGGTAGGGCAAACAGAGACCCGATTAGCTCATTTTATATTATGGTTAATTTAAGAATTCAGCGAAATTCGATTACATTTGTTCAATTTACGTCGCTCCTATTTCAGATAGCGTATTGGGCTAAGCGGCATCTGAAGGCGCATGAAATGGCGAGTAAAATGCACTATTAAAGTTCTAGGGTAGGGCACACAGAGACCCGATTAGATCATTTTATATTATGGTTAATTTAAGAACTAAGCAAAATTCTATCACATTTGTTCAATTTACGTCGCTCCTATTTCAGATAGCGTACTGGGCTAGGCGGCATCTTAAAGCGCGTGGAAGGGTGAGTAAAATGCTCTACTAATCTTCCATGATAGGGCAATCAGAGACCCGATTAGAACATTTTACATTTTGTTTAACATAAGATTTCAGGGACATTCTATCACATTTGTTTAATTTACGTCGCTGCTATTTCAGATAGCGTATTGGGCTAAGCGGCATCTCAAAGCGCATGAAATGGCGAATAAAATGCACTATTAAACTTCTAGGCGAGGGCGAACAGAGACCCGATTAGATCATTTTACATTTTGGTTAATAAAAGAATTCAGCGAAATTCTATCACATTTGCTCAATTTACGTCGCTCCTATTACAGATAGCTTATTGTGCATAGCGGCAGCTCAAAGCGCATGAAGTGACGAGCGAAATGCACTATTAAACTTCTAGGGTAGGGCAAACAGAGACCCGATTAGATCATTTTATATTATGGTTAATTTAAGAATTCAGCAAAATTCTATCACATTTGTTTAATTTACGTCGCTCCTATTCCAGATAGCGTACTGGGCTAGGCCGCGTCCTAAAGCGCGCGGAATGGCGAGTAAAATGCACTATTAAACTTCTATGCTAGGGCAATCAGAGACCCGATTAGATCATTTTATATTTTGTTTAATATAAGATTTCAGGGAAATTCTATCACATTTGTTCAATTTACGTCGCTCCTATTTCAGATAGCGTACTGGGATAGGCGGCATCTTAAAGTGCGTGGAAAGGCGAGTAAAATGCACTATTAAACTTCTATGATAGGGCAATCAGAGACCCGATTAGATCATTTTATGTTTTGGTTAATATAAGAATTCAGCGAAACTCTATCACATTTGTTCAATTTACGTCGCTCCTATTTCAGATAGCGTATTGGGGTAAGCTGCATCTCAAAGCGCAAGACATGGCGAGTAAAATGCACTATTAAACTTCTAGGGTAGGGCAATCAGAGACCCGATTAGATCATTTTGTATTTTGGTTAATATAAGAATTCAGCGAAATTCAATTAGATTTGTTTAATTTACGTCGCTCCAATTTCAGATAGCGTATTGGGCTAAGCGGCATCTCAAAGCGCATGAAATGGCGAGTAAAATGCACTATTATACTTCTAGTGTAGGGCAATCAGAGACCCGATTAGATCATTTTATATTATGCTTAATATAAGAATTCAGCGTAATTCTGTCACATTTGTTCAACTTACGTAGCTCCTATTTCAGATAGCGTACTGGGCTAGGCGGCAACTTAAAGCGCGTGGAATGTCGAGTAAAATGCACAATCAAACTTCTATGATAGGACAATCAGAGACCAGATTAGATCATTTTATATTTTGGTTAATATAAGAATTCAGCGAAATTCTATCACATTTGTTCAATTTACGTCGCTCCTATTTCAGATAGCGTATTGGGCTAAGCGGCATCTCAAAGCGCATGAAATGGCGAGTAAAATGCACTATTAAACTTCAAGGGTAGGGCTATCAGAGACCCGATTAGATCATTTTATATTTTGGTTAATATAAGAATTCAGCGAAATTCTATCACATTTGTTCAATTTACGTCGCTCCTCTTTCAGATAGCGTATTGGGCTTAGCGGCATCTTAAAGCGCGTGGAACGGTGAGTAAAATGCACTACTAATCTTCCATGATAGGGCAATCAGAGACCCGATTAGATCATTTTACATTTTGTTTAACACAAGATTTCAGGGACATTCTATCACATTTGTTTAATTTACGTCGCTGCTATTTCAGATAGCGTATTGGGCTAAGCGGCATCTCAAAGCGCATGAAATGGCGAATAAAATGCACTATCAAACTTCTATGATAGGGCAATCAGAGACCTGATTAGATCATTTTATATTTTGTTTAATAAAAGAATTCAGCGAAATTCTATCACATTTGTTCAACTTACGTCGCTGATATTTCAGATAGCGTATTGGGCTATGAGGCATCGCAAAGCGCTAGAAATGGCGAGTAAAATGCACTCTTAAACTTCTATGATAGGGCAATCAGAGACCCGATTAGATCATTTTACATTTTGTTTAATATAAGATTTCAGGGACATTCTATCACATTTGTTTAATTTACGTCGCTGCTATTTCAGATAGCGTATTGGGCTAAGCAGCATCTCAAAGCGCAAGAAATGGCGAATAAAATTCACTATTAAACTTCTAGGCGAGGGCGAACAGAGACCCGATTAGATCATTTTACATTTTGTTTAACATTAGATTTCAGGGACATTCTATCACATTTGCTCAATTTACGTCGCTCCTATTACAGATAGCTTATTGTGCTTAGCGGCATCTCAAAGCGCATGAAGTGACGAGTGAAATGCACTATTAAACTTCTAGGGTAGGGCAAACAGAGACCCGATTAGATCATTTTATATTATGGTTAATTTAAGAATTCAGCAAAATTCTATCACATTTGTTCAATTTACGTCGCTCCTATTTCAGATAGCGTACTGGGCTAGGCGGCATCCTAAAGCGCGCGGAATGGCGAGTAAAATGCACTATTAAACTTCTATGCTAGGCCAATCAGAGACCCGATTAGATCATTTTATATTACGGTTAATATAAGAATTCAGCGTAATTCTATCACATTTGTTCAATTTACGTCGCTCCTATTTCAGATAGCGTATTGGGCTAAGCGGCATCTCAAAGCCCATGAAATGGCGATTAAAATGCACTATTAAACTTCTAGGGTAAGGCAAACAGATACCCGATTAGATCATTTTATATTACGGTTAATATAAGAATTCAGCGTAATTCTATCACATTTGTTCAACTTACGTCGCTCCTATTTCAGATAGCATATTGGGCTAAGCGGCACCTCAAAGCGCATGAAATGGCGAGTGAAATGCAATATTAAACTTCTAGGGTAGGGCAAACAGAGACCCGATTAGATCATTTTATATTATGGTCAATTTAAGAATTCAGCATAATTCTTTCTCATTTCTTCAATTTACGTCGCTCCTATTTCAGATAGCTTATTGGGCTTAGCGGCATCTCAAAGCGCATGAAGTGACGAGTGAAATGCACTATTAAACTACTAGGGTAGGGCAAACAGAGACCCGATTAGCTCATTTTATATTATGGTTAATTTAAGAATTCAGCGAAATTCGATTACATTTGTTCAATTTACGTCGCTCCTATTTCAGATAGCGTATTGGGCTAAGCGGCATCTGAAGGCGCATGAAATGGCGAGTAAAATGAACTATTAAAGTTCTAGGGTAGGGCACACAGAGACCCGATTAGATCATTTTATATTATGGTTAATTTAAGAACTAAGCAAAATTCTATCACATTTGTTCAATTTACGTCGCTCCTATTTCAGATAGCGTACTGGGCTAGGCGGCATCTTAAAGCGCGTGGAAGGGTGAGTAAAATGCTCTACTAATCTTCCATGATAGGGCAATCAGAGACCCGATTAGATCATTTTACATTTTGTTTAACATAAGATTTCAGGGACATTCTATCACATTTGTTTAATTTACGTCGCTGCTATTTCAGATAGCGTATTGGGCTAAGCGGCATCTCAAAGCGCATGAAATGGCGAATAAAATGCACTATTAAACTTCTAGGCGAGGGCGAACAGAGACCCGATTAGATCATTTTACATTTTGGTTAATAAAAGAATTCAGCGAAATTCTATCACATTTGCTCAATTTACGTCGCTCCTATTACAGATAGCTTATTGTGCATAGCGGCAGCTCAAAGCGCATGAAGTGACGAGCGAAATGCACGATTAAACTTCTATGATAGGGCTATCAGAGACCCGATTAGATCATTTTATGTTTTGGATAATATAAGAATTCAGCGAAATTCTATCACATTTGTTCAATTTACGTCGCTCCTATTTCAGATAGCGTATTGGGGTAAGCTGCATCTCAAAGCGCAAGACATGGCGAGTAAAATGCACTATTAAACTTCTAGGGTAGGGCAATCAGAGACCCGATTAGATCATTTTGTATTTTGGTTAATATAAGAATTCAGCGAAATTCTATTACATTTGTTTAATTTACGTCGCTCCTATTTCAGATAGCGTATTGGGCTAAGCGGCATCTCAAAGCGCATGAAATGGCGAGTAAAATGCACTATTATACTTCTAGTGTAGGGCAATCAGAGACCCGATTAGATCATTTTATATTATGCTTAATTTAAGAATTCAGCAAAATTCTATCACATTTGTTCAATTTACGTAGTTCCTATTTCAGATAGCATACTGGGCTAGGCGGTATCTTAAAGCGCGCGGAATGGCGAGTAAAATGCACTATTAAACTTCTATGATAGGGCAATCAGAGACCCGATTAGATCATTTTATATTTTGGTTCATATAAGAATTCAGCGAAATTCTATCACATTTGTTCAATTTACGTCGCTCCTATTTCAGATAGCTTATTGGGCTAAGCGGCATCTCAAAGCGCATGAAATGACGAGTGAAATGCACTATTAAACTTCTAGGGTAGGGCGAACAGAGACCAGATTAGATCATTTTACATTAAGGTTAATATAAGAATTCAGCGTAATTCTGTCACATTTGTTCAACTTACGTAGCTCCTATTTCAGATAGCGTACTGGGCTAGGCGGCATCTTAAAGCGCGTACAATGGCGAGTAAAATGCACTATTAAACTTCTATGATAGGGCAATCAGAGACCCGATTAGATCATTTTGTATTTTGGTTAATATAAGAATTCAGCGAAATTCTATCACATTTGTTCAATTTACGTCGCTCCTATTTCAGATAGCGTATTGGGCTAAGCGGCATCTCAAAGCGCATGGATTGACGAGTGAAATGCTCTATTAAACTTCTGGGGCAGGGCGAACAGAAACCCGAATAGATCATTTTATATTACGGTTAATATAAGAATTCAGCGAAATTCTATCACACTTGTACAATTTACGTCGCTCCTATTTCAGATAGCGTATTGGGAGTAGCGGCATCTCAAAGCGCATGAAAGGGCGAGTAAAATGCACTATTAAACTTCAAGGGTAGGGCAAACAGAGACCCGATTAGATCATTTTATATTATGGTTAATTTAAGAATTCAGAAAAATTCTATCACATTTGTTCAATTTACGTCGTTCCTATTTCAGATAGCGTATTGGGCTATGCGGCATCTCAAAGCGCATGAAATGACGAGTAAAATGCACTATTAAACTTCTAGGGTAGGGCAAACAGAGACCCGATTAGATCATTTTATATTATGGTTAATTTAAGAATTCAGCAAAATTCTATCACATTTGTTTAATTTACGTCGCTCCTATTCCAGATAGCGTACTGGGCTAGGCGGCGTCCTAAAGCGCGCGGAATGGCGAGTAAAATGCACTATTAAACTTCTATGCTAGGGCAATCAGAGACCCGATTAGATCATTTTATATTTTGTTTAATATAAGATTTCAGGGAAATTCTATCACATTTGTTCAATTTACGTCGCTCCTATTTCAGATAGCGTACTGGGATAGGCGGCATCTTAAAGTGCGTGGAAAGGCGAGTAAAATGCACTATTAAACTTCTATGATAGGGCAATCAGAGACCCGATTAGATCATTTTATATTACGGTTAATATAAGAATTCAGCGTAATTCTATCACATTTGTTCAATTTACGTCGCTCCTATTACAGACAGCTTATTGGGCTACGCGGCATCTCAAAGCGCATGAAATGACGAGTGAAATGCACTATTAAACTTCTAGGGTTGGTCGAAGAAAGGCCCAATTAGATTATTTTACATTAAGGTTAATATAAGAATTCAGGGAAATTCTATCACATTCGTTCAATTTACGTCGCTCCTATTTCACATAGCGTATTGGGCTAAGCGGCATCTCAAAGCGCATGAAATGGCGAATAAAATGAGCTATTAAACTTCTAGGCTAGGGCGAACAGAGACCCGATTAGATCATTTTACATTATGGTTAATAAAAGAATTCAGCGAAATTCTATCACATTTGTTCAATTTACGTAGTTCCTATTTCAGATAGCATACTGGGCTAGGCGGTATCTTAAAGCGCGCGGAATGGCGAGTAAAATGCACTATTAAACTTCTATGATAGGGCAATCAGAGACCCGATTAGATCATTTTATATTTTGGTTCATATAAGAATTCAGTGAAATTCTATCACATTTGTTCAATTTACGTCGCTCCTATTTCAGATAGCTTATTGGGCTAAGCGGCATCTCAAAGCGCATGAAACGACGAGTGAAATGCACTATTAAACTTCTAGGGTAGGGCGAACAGAGACCAGATTAGATCATTTTACATTAAGGTTAATATAAGAATTCAGCGTATTTCTGTCACATTTGTTCAACTTACGTAGCTCCTATTTCAGATGGCGTACTGGGCTAGGCGGCATCTTAAAGCGCGTAGAATGGCGAGTAAAATGCACTATTAAACTTCTATGATAGGGCAATCAGAGACCCGATTAGATCATTTTATATTTTGGTTATTATAAAAATTCAGCGAAATTCTATCACAATTGTTCAATTTACGTCGCTCCTATTTCAGATAGCGTATTGGGCTAAGCGGCATCTCAAAGCGCATGAAATGACGAGTGAAATGCTCTATTAAACTTCTAGGATAAGGCAAACAGAGACCCGATTAGATCATTTTATATTGCGGTTAATATAAGAATTCAGCGTAATTCTGTCACATTTGTTCAACTTACGTAGCTCCTATTTCAGATAGCGTACTGGACTAGGCGGCAACTTAAAGCGCGTGGAATGTCGAGTAAAATGCACTATCAAACTTCTATGATAGGGCAATCAGAGACCCGATTAGATCATTTTATATTTTGGTTAATATAAGAATTCAGCGAAATTCTATCACATTTGTTCAATTTACGTCGCTCCTATTTCAGATAGCGTATTGGGCTAAGCGGCATCTCAAAGCGCATGAAATGGCGAGTAAAATGCACTATTAAACTTCTAGGGTAGGGCAAACAGAGACCCCATTAGATCATTTTATATTATGGTTAATTGAAGAATTCAGCGAAATTCTATCACATTTGTTCAATTTACGTCGCTCCTATTTCAGATAGCGTATTGGGCTAAGCGGCATCTCAAAGCGCATGAAATGGCGAGTAAAATGCACTGTTAAACTTCTAGGATAGGCCAAACAGAGACCCGATTAGATCATTTTATATTATGGTTAATTTAAGAATTCAGCGAAATTCTATCACATTTGTTCAATTTACGTCGCACCTATTGCAGATAGCGTATTGGGCTAAGCGGCATCTTAAAGCGCGTGGAATGGCGAGTAAAATTCACTATTAAACTTCTATGATAGGGCAATCAGAGACCCGATTAGATCATTTTATATTTTGGTTAATATAAGAATTCAGCGAAATTCTATCACATTTGGTCAATTTACGTCGCTCCTATTTCAGATAGCTTATTGGGCTAAGCGGCATCTCAAAGCGCATGAAATGACGAGTGAAATGCACTATTAAACTTCTAGGGTAGGGCGAACAAAGACCCGATTAGATCATTTTATATTACGGTTAATTTAAGAATTCAGCGAAATTCTATCACATTTGTTCAATTTACGTCGCTCCTATTTCAGATAGCGTATTGGGCTAAGCGGCATCTCAAAGCGCATGAAATGGCGAGTAAAATGCACTATTAAACTTCTAGGATAAGGCAAACAGAGACCCGATTAGATCAATTTATATTACGGTAAATATAAGAATTCAGCGTTATTCTGTCAACTTTGTTCAACTTACGTAGCTCCTATTTCAGATAGCGTACTGGGCTAGGCGGCAACTTAAAGCGCGTGGAATGGCGAGTAAAATGCACCATTAAACTTCTATGGAAGGGCAATCAGAGAACCGATTAGATCATTTTATATTACGGTTAATATAAGAATTAAGCGTAATTCTATCACATTTGTTCAACTTTCGTCGCTCCTATTTCAGATAGCGTACTGAGCAAGGCGGCATCTTAATGCGCGTGGAATGGCGAGTAAAATGCAATATTAAACTTCTATGATAGGGCAATCAGAGACCCGATTAGATCATTTTATATTTTGGTTATTATAAAAATTCAGCGAAATTCTATCACAATTGTTCAATTTACGTCGCTCCTATTTCAGATAGCGTATTGGGCTAAGCGGCAACTCAAAGCGCATGAAATGACGAGTGAAATGCACTATTAAACTTCTAGGGTAGGGCGAACAGAGACACGATTAGATCATTTTACATTAAGGTTAATATAAGAATTCAGGGAAATTCTATCACATTTGTTCAATTTACGTCGCTCCTATTTCAAATAGCGTACTCGGATAGGCGGCATCTTAAAGCGCGTGGAATGGCGAGTAAAATGCACTATTAAACTTCTATGATAGGGCAATCAGAGACCCGATTAGATCATTTTATATTTTGGTTAATATAAGAATTCAGCGAAATTCTATTACATTTGTTCAATTTACGTCGCTCCTATTTCAGATAGCGTATTGGGCTAAGCGGCATCTCAAAGCGCATGGATTGACGAGTGAAATGCTCTACTAAACTTCTGGGGTAGGGCGAACAGAAACCCGAATAGATCATTTTATATTACGGTTAATATAAGAATTCAGCGAAATTCTATCACATTTGTTCAATTTACGTCGCTCCCATTTCAGATAGCGTATTGGGTTAAGCGGCATCTCAATGCGCATGAAATGGCGAGTAACATGCACTATTACACTTCTAGGATAAGGCAAACAGAGACCCGATTAGATCATTTTATATTACGGTTAATATAAGAATTCAGCGTAATTCTATCACATTTGTTCAACTTACGTCGCTCCTCTTTCAGATAGCGTACTGGGCTAGGCGGCATCTTAAAGCGCGTGGAATGGCGAGTAAAATGCACGATTAAACTTCTATGATAGGGCTATCAGAGACCCGATTAGATCATTTTATGTTTTGGTTAATATAAGAATTCAGCGAAATTCTATCACATTTGTTCAATTTACGTCGCTCCTATTTCAGATAGCGTATTGGGGTAAGCTGCATCTCAAAGCGCAAGACATGGCGAGTAAAATGCACTATTAAACTTCTAGGGTAGGGCAATCAGAGACCCGATTAGATCATTTTGTATTTTGGTTAATATAAGAATTCAGCGAAATTCTGTTACATTTGTTTAATTTACGTCGCTCCTATTTCAGATAGCGTATTGGGCTAAGCGGCATCTCAAAGCGCATGAAATGGCGAGTAAAATGCACTATTATACTTCTAGTGTAGGGCAATCAGAGACCCGATTAGATCATTTTATATTATGCTTAATTTAAGAATTCAGCAAAATTCTATCACATTTGTTCAATTTACGTAGTTCCTATTTCAGATAGCATACTGGGCTAGGCGGTATCTTAAAGCGCGCGGAATGGCGAGTAAAATGCACTATTAAACTTCTATGATAGGGCAATCAGAGACCCGATTAGATCATTTTATATTTTGGTTCATATAAGAATTCAGCGAAATTCTATCACATTTGTTCAATTTACGTCGCTCCTATTTCAGATAGCTTATTGGGCTAAGCGGCATCTCAAAGCGCATGAAATGACGAGTGAAATGCACTATTAAACTTCTAGGGTAGGGCGAACAGAGACCAGATTAGATCATTTTACATTAAGGTTAATATAAGAATTCAGCGTAATTCTGTCACATTTGTTCAACTTACGTAGCTCCTATTTCAGATAGCGTACTGGGCTAGGCGGCATCTTAAAGCGCGTACAATGGCGAGTAAAATGCACTATTAAACTTCTATGATAGGGCAATCAGAGACCCGATTAGATCATTTTGTATTTTGGTTAATATAAGAATTCAGTGAAATTCTATCACATTTGTTCAATTTACGTCGCTCCTATTTCAGATAGCGTATTGGGCTAAGCGGCATCTCAAAGCGCATGGATTGACGAGTGAAATGCTCTATTAAACTTCTGGGGCAGGGCGAACAGAAACCCGAATAGATCATTTTATATTACGGTTAATATAAGAATTCAGCGAAATTCTATCACACTTGTACAATTTACGTCGCTCCTATTTCAGATAGCGTATTGGGAGTAGCGGCATCTCAAAGCGCATGAAAGGGCGAGTAAAATGCACTATTAAACTTCAAGGGTAGGGCAAACAGAGACCCGATTAGATCATTTTATATTATGGTTAATTTAAGAATTCAGAAAAATTCTATCACATTTGTTCAATTTACGTCGTTCCTATTTCAGATAGCGTATTGGGCTATGCGGCATCTCAAAGCGCATGAAATGACGAGTAAAATGCACTATTAAACTTCTAGGGTAGGGCAAACAGAGACCCGATTAGATCATTTTATATTACGGCTAATATAAGAATTCAGCGTAATTCTATCACATTTGTTCAAATTACGTCGCTCCTATTTCAGATAGCGTACTGGGCTAGGCGGCATCTCAAAGCGCGTGGAAGGGCGAGTAAAATGCACTACTAAACTTCTATGATAGGGCAATCAGAGTCCCGATTAGATCATTTTATATTTTGGTTAATATAAGAATTCAGCGAAATTCTCTCACATTTGTTCAATTTACGTCGTTGATATTTCAGATAGCGTATTGGGCTAAGCGGCATCTCAAAGAGCAACAAATGTCGAGTAAAATGCACTATTAAACTTCTAGGGTAGGGCAAACAGAGACCCGATAAGATCATTTTATATTATGGTTAATTTAAGAATTCAGCGAAATTCTATCACATTTGTTCAATTTACGTCGCTCCTATTTCAGATAGCGTATTGGGCTAAGCGGCATCTCAATGCGCATGAAATGGCGAGTAAAATGCACTATTAAACTTCTAGGGTAGGGCAAACAGAGACCCGATTAGATCATTTTATATTTTGGTTAATATAAGAATTGAGCGAAATTCTGTCACATTTGTTCAATTTACGTCGCTCCTATTAAAGATAGCGTATTGGGCTAAGCGGCATCTGAAAGCGCATGAAATGTCGAGTAAAATGCACTATTAAACTTCTAGGGCAGGGCAAACAGAGACCCGATTACATCATTTTATATTATGATTAATTTAAGAAGTCAGCAAAATTCTATCACATTTGTTCAATTTACGTCGTTCCTATTTCAGATAGCGTACTGGGCTAGGCGGCATCTTAAAGCGCGTGGAATGGCGAGTAAAATGCACTATTAAACTTCTATGATAGGGCAATCAGAGACCCGATTAGATCATTTTATATTACGGTTAATATAAGAACTCAGCGTAATTCTATCACATTTGTTCAACTTACGTCGCTCCTATTTCAGATAGCGTACTGGGCTAGGCGGCATCTTAAAGCGCGTGGAATGTCGAGTAAAATGCACTACTAAACTACTATGATAGGGCAATCAGAGACCCGTTTAGGTCATTTTATATTTTGGTTAATATAAGAATTCAGCGAAATTCTATCACATTTGTTCAATTTACGTCGCTCCTATTAAAGATAGCGTATTGGGCTAAGCGGCATCTGAAAGCGCATGAAATGGCGAGTTAAATGCACTATTAAACTTCTAGGGTAGGGCAAACAGAGACCCGATTAGATCATTTTATATTATGATTAATTTAAGAAGTCAGCAAAATTCTATCACATTTGTTCAATTTACGTCGTTCCTATTTCAGATAGCGTACTGGGCTAGGCGGCATCTTAAAGCGCGTGGAAAGGCGAGTAAAATGCACTATTAAACTTCTATGATAGGGCAATCAGAGAACCGATTAGATCATTTTATATTTTGCTTAACATAAGATTTCAGGGAAATTCTATCACATTTGTTCAATTTACGTCGCTCCTATTTCTGATAGCTTATTGGGCTTAGCGGCATCTGAAAGCGCATGAAATGGCGAGTAAAATGCACTATTAAACTTCTAGGGTAGGGCAAACAGAGACCCGATTAGATCATTTTATATTATGCTTAATTTAAGAATTCACCGAAATTCTATCACATTTGTTCAATTTACGTCGCTCCTATTTCAGATAGCGTATTGGGCTAAGCGGCATCTCAAAGCCCATGAAATGGCGATTAAAATGCACTGTTAAACTTCTAGGGTAAGGCAAACAGATACCCGATTAGATCATTTTATATTACGGTTAATATAAGAATTCAGCGTAATTCTATCACATTTGTTCAACTTACGTCACTCCTCTTTCAGATAGCGTACTGGGCTAGGCGGCATCTTAAAGCGCGTGGAATGGCGAGTAAAATGCACTATTAAACTTCTATGATAGGGCTATCAGAGACCCGATTAGATCATTTTATGTTTTGGTTAATATAAGAATTCAGCGGAACTCTATCACATTTGTTCAATTTACGTCGCTCCTATTTCAGATAGCGTATTGGGGTAAGCTGCATCTCAAAGCGCAAGACATGGCGAGTAAAATGCACTGTTAAACTTCTAGGGTAGGGCAATCAGAGACCCGATTAGATCATTTTGTATTTTGGTTAATATAAGAATTCAGCGAAATTCAATTAGATTTGTTTAATTTACGTCGCTCCACTTTCAGATAGCGTATTGGGCTAAGCGGCATCTCAAAGCGCATGAAATGGCGAGTAAAATGCACTATTATACTTCTAGTGTAGGGCAATCAGAGACCCGATTAGATCATTTTATATTATGCTTAATATAAGAATTCAGCGTAATTCTGTCACATTTGTTCAACTTACGTAGCTCCTATTTCAGATAGCGTACTGGGCTAGGCGGCAACTTAAAGCGCGTGGAATGTCGAGTAAAATGCACAATCAAACTTCTATGATAGGACAATCAGAGACCCGATTAGATCATTTTATATTTTGGTTAATATAAGAATTCAGCGAAATTCTATCACATTTGTTCAATTTACGTCGCTCCTATTTCAGATAGCGTATTGGGCTAAGCGGCATCTCAAAGCGCATGAAATGGCGAGTAAAATGCACTATTAAACTTCAAGGGTAGGGCAAACAGAGACCCGATTAGACCATTTTATATTATGGTTAATTTAAGAATTCAGAAAAATTCTATCACATTTGTTCAATTTACGTCGTTCCTATTTCAGATAGCGTATTGGGCTATGCGACATCTCAAAGCGCATGAAATGACGAGTAAAATGCACTATTAAACTTCTAGGGTAGGGCAAACAGAGACCCGATTAGATCATTTTATATTACGGTTAATATAAGAATTCAGCGTAATTCTATCACATTTGTTCAACTTACGTCGCTCCTATTTCAGATAGCGTACTGGGCTAGGCGGAATCTCAAAGCGCGTGGAAGGGCGAGTAAAATGCACTACTAAACTTCTATGATCGGGCAATCAGAGACCCGATTACATCATTTTATATTTTGGTTAATATAAGAATTCAGCGAAATTCTCTCACATTTGTTCAATTTACGTCGCTGATATTTCAGATAGCGTATTGGGCTCAGCGGCATCTCAAAGCGCAAGAAATGTGGAGTAAAATGCACTATTAAACTTCTAGGGTAGGGCAAACAGAGACCCGATAAGATCATTTTATATTATGGTTAATTTAAGAATTCAGCGAAATTCTATCACATTTGTTCCATTTACGTCGCTCCTATTTCAGATAGCGTATTGGGCTAAGCGGCATCTTAAAGCGCGTGGAATGGCGAGTAAAATGCACTATTACACTTCTAGGGTAGGGCAAACAGAGACCCGATTAGGTCATTTTATATTATGGTTAATTTAAGAATTCACCGAAATTCTATCACATTTGTTCAATTTACGTCGCTCCTATTTCAGATAGCGTATTGGGCTAAGCGGCATCTCAAAGCCCATGAAATAGCGATTAAAATGCACTATTAAACTTCTAGGGTAAGGCAAACAGATACCCGATTAGATCATTTTATATTACGGTTAATATAAGAATTCAGCGTAATTCTATCACATTTGTTCAACTTACGTCGCTCCTATTTCAGATAGCGTACTGGGCTAGGCGGCATCTTAAAGCGCGTGGAAGGGCGAGTAAAATGCACTACTAAACTTCTAGGGTAGGGCAAACAGAGACCCGATTAGATCATTTTATATTACGGTTAATATAAGAATGCAGCGTAATTCTATCACATTTGCTCAACTTTCGTCGCTCCTATTTCAGATAGCGTACAGGGCTAGGCGGCATCTTAAAGCGCGTGGAAGGGCGAGTAAAATGCACTACTAAACTTCTAGGATAGGGCAAACAGAAACCCGATTAGATCATTTTATATTATGGTTAATTTAAGAATTCAGCAAAATTCTATCACATTTGTTCAGTTTACGTCGCTCCTATTTCAGATAGCGTACTGGGCTAGGCGGCATCTTAAAGCGCGTGGAAGGGTGAGTAAAATGCACTACTAGTCTTCCATGATAGGGCAATCAGAGACCCGATTAGATCATTTTATATTTTGTTTTATATAAGATTTCAGGGAAATTCTATCACATTTGTTCAATTTACGTCGCTCCTATTTCAGATAGCATATTGGGCTAAGCGGCACCTCACAGCGCATGAAATGGCGAGTGAAATGCACTATTAAACTTCTAGGGTAGGGCAAATAGAGACCCGATTAGATCATTTTATATTATGGTTAATATGAGGATTCAGCGAAATTCTATCACATTTGTTCAATTTACGTCGTTCCTATTTCAAATAGCGTACTGGGCTAGGCGGCATCTTAAAGCGCGTGGAAAGGCGAGTAAAATAACCTATTAAACATCTATGATAGGCCAATCAGAGACCCGACTAGATCATTTTATATTTTGTTTAATATAAGATTTCAGGGAAATTCTGTCACATTTGTTCAATTTACGTCGCTCCTATTTCAGATAGCGTATTGAGCTAAGCGGCATCTCAAAGCGCAAGAAATGACGAGTAAAATGCACTATTAAACTTCTAGGGTAGGGCAAACAGAGACCCGATTAGATCATTTTATATTTTGGTTAATATAAGAATTGAGCGAAATTCTGTCACATTTGTTCAATTTACGTCGCTCCTATTAACGATAGCGTATTGGGCTAAGCGGCATCTGAAAGCGCATGAAATGGCGAGTAAAATGCACTATTAAACTACTAGGGTAGGGCAAACAGAGACCCGATTAGATTATTTTATATTATGATTAATTTAAGAAGTCAGCAAAATTCTATCACATTTGTTCAATTTACGTCGTTCCTATTTCAGATAGCGTACTGGGCTAGGCGGCATCTTAAAGCGCGTGGAAAGGCGAGTAAAATGCACTATTAAACTTCTATGATAGGGCAATCAGAGACCCGATTAGATCATTTTATATTACGGTTAATATAAGAATTCAGAGTAATTCTATCACATTTGTTCAACTTACGTCGCTCCTATTTCAGATAGCGCACTGGGCTAGGCGGTATCTTAAAGCGCGTGGAATGGCGAGTAAAATGCACTACTAAACTACTATGATAGAGCAATCAGAGACCCGATTAGGTCATTTTATATTTTGGTTAATATAAGAATTCAGCGAAATTCTATCACATTTGTTCAATTTACGTCGCTCCTATTAAAGATAGTGTATTGGGCTAAGCGGCATCTGAAAGCGCATGAAATGGCGAGTAAAATGCACTATTAAACTTCTAGGGTAGGGCAAACAGAGATCCGATTAGATCATTTTATATAATGGTTAGTTTAAGAATTCAGCAAAATTCTATCACATTTTTTCAATTTACGTCGCTCCTATTTCTGATAGCGTACTGGGCTAGGCGGCATCTCAAAGCGCGTGGAATGGAGAGTAAAATGCACTATTAAACTTCTAGGGTAGGGCAAACAGAGACCCGATTAGATCATTTTATATTATGGTTAATATAAGAATTCAGCGAAATTCTATCACATTTGTTCAATTTACGTCTCTCACGTTTCATATAGCGTATTGGGCTAAGCGGCATCTCAAAGCGCATGAAATGGCGAGTAAAATGCCCTATTAAACTTCTAGGGTAAGGCAAAGAGAGTCCCGATTAGATCATTTTATATTACGGTTAATATAAGAATTCAGCAACATTCTGTCACATTTGTTCAATTTAGGTCGCTCCTATTTCAGGTAGCGTACTGGGCTAGGCGGCATCTTAATGCGCGTGGAATGGCGAGTAACATCCACTATTAAACTTCTAGGCTAGGGCGAACAGAGACCCGATTAGATCATTTTACATTATGGTTAATAAACGCATTCAGCGAAATTCTATCACATTTGTTCAACTTACGTCGCTCCTATTTCAGATAGCGTATTGGGCTAAGCGGCATCTCAAAGCGCATGAAATGGCGAGTAAAATGCACTAGTAAACTTCTAGGGTAGGGCAAACGGAGACCCGATTAGATCATTTTATATTATGGTTAATAAAAGAATTCAGCGAAATTCTGTCACATTTGTTCAATTTAGGTCGCTCCTATTTCAGATAGCGTATTGGGCTAAGCGGCACCTCAAAGCGCATGAAATGGCGAGTAAAATGCACTATTAAACTTCTAGGGTAAGGCAAACAGAGACCCGATTAGATCATATTACATTATGGTTAATAAAAGAATTCAGCGAAATTCTATCACATTTGTTCAATTTATGTCGCTCCTATTTCAGATAGCGTATTGGGCTAAGCGGCATCTCAAAGCGCATGAAATGGCGAGTAAAATGCACTATTAAACTTCTAGGGTAGGGCAAACAGAGACCCGATTAGATCATTTTATATTATGGTTTATAAAAGAATTCAGCGAAATTCCATCACATTTATTCAATTTACGTCGCTCCAATTTCAGATAGCGTGTTGGGCTAGGCGGCATCTCAAAGCGCATGAAATGGCGAGTAAGATGTACTATTAAACTTCTAGGATAAGGCAAGCAGAGAACCGATTAGATCATTTTATATTACGGTTAATATAAGAATTCAGCGTAATTCTATCACATTTGTTCAACTTACGCCGCACCTGCTTGAGATAGCGTACTGGGCTAGGCGGCATCTTAAAGCGCGTGGAAGGGCGAGTAAAATGCACTATTAAACTTCTAGGGTAGGGCAAACAGAGACCCGAGTAGATCATTTTATATTATGGATAATTTCAGAATTCGGCGAAATTCTATCACATTTGTTCAATTTACGTCGCTCCTATTTCAGATAGCGTATTGGGCTAAGCGGCATCTCAAAGCGCATGAAATGGCGAGTAAAATGCAATATTATACTTCTAGGCTAGGGCGAACAGAGACCCGATTAGATCATTTTATATTACGGATAATATAAGAATTCAGGGAAATTCTATCACATTTGTTCAACTTACGCCGCACCTGCTTGAGATAGCGTACTGGGCTAGGCGGCATCTTAAAGCGCGTGGAAGGGCGAGTAAAATGCACTATAAAACTTCTAGGCTAGGGCGAACAGAGACCCGATTAGATCATTGTATATTATGGTTAATTTAAGAATTCAACGAAATTCTGTCACATTTGTTCAATTTACGTCGCTCCTATTTCAGATAGCATATTGGGCTAAGCGGCATCTCAAAGCGCATGAAATTACGAGTGAAATGCACTATTAAACTTCTAGGGTAGGGCGAACAGAGACCCGATTAGATCATTTTATATTTTGGTTAATATAAGGATTCAGCGAAATTCTATCACATTTGTTCAATTTACGTCGCTCCTATTTCAGATAGCGTACTGGGCTAGGCGTCAGCTTAAAGCGCGTGGAATGGCGAGTACAATGCACTATTAAACTTCTATGATAGGGCAATCAGAAACCCGATTAGATCATTTTATAATTTGGTTATTATAAGAATTCAGCGAAATTCTATCACATTTCTTCAATTGACGTCTCTCCTATTTCAGATAGCGCAGTGTGCTAAGCGGCATCTCAAAGCGCATGAAATGACGAGTGAAATGCACTATTAAACTTCTAGGGTAAGGCAAAGAGAGTCCCGATTAGATCATTTTATATTATGGTTAATTTAAGAATTCAGCGAAATTCTATCACATTTGTTCAATTTACGTCGCTACTATTTCAGATAGCGTATTGGGCTAAGCGGCAACTCAAAGCGCATGAAATGGCGAGTATAATGCACTATTAAACTTCTAGAATAAGGCAAACAGAGACCCGATTAGATCATTTTATATAATGGTTAATTTAAGAATTCAGCAAAATTCTATCACATTTTTTCAATTTACGTCGCTCCTATTTCTGGTAGCGTATTGGGCTAAGCAGCATCTCAAAGTGCATGAAATGGTGAGTAAAATGCACTATTAAACTTCTAGGATAAGGCAAGCAGAGAACCGATTAGATCATTTTATATTACGGTTAATATAAGAATTCAGCGTAATTCTATCACATTTGTTCAACTTACGCCGCACCTGCTTGAGATAGCGTACTGGGCTAGGCGGCATCTTAAAGCGCGTGGAAGGTCGAGTAAAATGCACTATTACACATCTAGGCTAGGGCGAACAGAGACCCGATTAGATCATTGTATATTATGGTTAATTTAAGAATTCAACGAAATTCTGTCACATTTGTTCAATTTACGTCGCTCCTATTTCAGATAGCATATTGGGCTAAGCGGCATCTCAAAGCGCATGAAATTACGAGTGAAATGCACTATTAAACTTCTAGGGTAGGGCGAACAGAGAGCCGATTAGATCATTTTATATTTTGGTTAATATAAGGATTCAGCGAAATTCTATCACATTTGTTCAATTTACGTCGCTCCTATTTCAGATAGCGTACTGGGCTAGGCGTCAGATTAAAGCGCGTGGAATGGCGAGTACAATGCACTATTAAACTTCTATGATAGGGCAATCAGAAACCCGATTAGATCATTTTATAATTTGGTTATTATAAGAATTCGGCGTAATTCTATCACATTTGTTCAATTTACGTCGCTGCTATTCCAGATAGCTTATTGTGCTTAGCGGCATCTCAAAGCGCATGAAATGACGAGTGAAATGCACTATTAAACTTCTAGGATAAGGCAAACAGAGACCCGATTAGATGATTTTATATTTTGGTTAATATAAGAATTCAGCGAAATTCTATCACATTTGTTCAATTTACGTCTCTCATATTTCAGATAGCGAACTGGGCTATGCGGCATCTTAAAGCGCGCGGAATGGCGAGTAAAATGCACTATTAAACTTCTATGCTAGGGCACTCAGAGACCCGATTAGATCATTTTATATTTTGGTTAATATAAGAATTCAGTGAAATTCTATCACATTTGTTCAATTTACGTCGCTCCTATTTCAGATAGCGTATTGGGCAGAGCGGCACCTCAAAGCGTATGAAATGGCGAATAAAATGCACTATTAAAGTTCTAGGCTAGGGCGAACAGAGATCCGATTAGATCATTTTACATTATGGTTAATAAAAGTGTTCAGCGAAATTCTATCACATTTGTTCAACTTATATCGCTCCTATTTCAGATCGCGTAATAGGCTAAGCGGCATCTCAAAGCGCATGAAATGACGAGTAAAATGCACTATTAAAGTTCTAGGGTAGGGCAAACAGAGACCCGATTAGATCATTTTATATTATGGTTAATTTAAGAATTGAGCGAAATTCTATCACATTCGTTCAATTTACGTCGCTCCTATTTCAGATAGCATATTGGGCTAAGCGGCATCTCAAAGCGCATGAAATTACGAGTGAAATGCACTATTAAACTTCTAGGGTAGGGCGAACAGAGACCCGATTAGATCATTTTATATTTTGGTTAATATAAGGATTCAGCGAAATTCTATCACATTTGTTCAATTTACGTCGCTCCTATTTCAGATAGCGTACTGGGCTAGGCGTCAGATTAAAGCGCGTGGAATGGCGAGTACAATGCACTATTAAACTTCTATGATAGGGCAATCAGAAACCCGATTAGATCATTTTATAATTTGGTTATTATAAGAATTCGGCGTAATTCTATCACATTTGTTCAATTTACGTCGCTGCTATTCCAGATAGCTTATTGTGCTTAGCGGCATCTCAAAGCGCATGAAATGACGAGTGAAATGCACTATTAAACTTCTAGGATAAGGCAAACAGAGACCCGATTAGATGATTTTATATTTTGGTTAATATAAGAAATCAGCGAAATTCTATCACATTTGTTCAATTTACGTCTCTCATATTTCAGATAGCGAACTGGGCTATGCGGCATCTTAAAGCGCGCGGAATGGCGAGTAAAATGCACTATTAAACTTCTATGCTAGGGCACTCAGAGACCCGATTAGATCATTTTATATTTTGGTTAATATAAGAATTCAGTGAAATTCTATCACATTTGTTCAATTTACGTCGCTCCTATTTCAGATAGCGTATTGGGCAGAGCGGCACCTCAAAGCGTATGAAATGGCGAATAAAATGCACTATTAAAGTTCTAGGCTAGGGGAGATCCGATTAGATCATTTTACATTATGGTTAATAAAAGTGTTCAGCGAAATTCTATCACATTTGTTCAACTTATATCGCTCCTATTTCAGATCGCGTAATAGGCTAAGCGGCATCTCAAAGCGCATGAAATGGCGAGTAAAATGCACTATTAAAGTTCTAGGGTAGGGCAAACAGAGACCCGATTAGATCATTTTATATTATGGTTAATTTAAGAATTGAGCGGAAATTCTATCACATTCGTTCAATTACGTCGCTCCTATTTCAGATAGCGTATTGGGCAAAGCGGCATCTCAAAGCGCATGAAATGACGAGTAAAATGCACTATTAAACTTCTAGGGTAGGGCAAGCAGAGACTCGATTAGATCATTTTATATTATGGTTAATTTAAGAATTCAGCGAAATTCTATCACATTTATTCAATTTACGTCGCTCCTATTTCAGATAGCTTATAGGGCTAAGCGGCATCTCAAAGCGCATGAAATGACGAGTGAAATGCACTATTAAACTTCTAGGGTAGGTCGAACAGAGACCCGATTAGATCATTTTACATTAAGGATATATAAGAATTCAGGGAAATTCTATCACATTTGTTCATTTACGTCGCTCCTATTTCAGATAGCGTATTGGGCTAAGCGGCATCACAAAGCGCATGAATTACGAGTGAAATGCACTATTAATCTTCTAGGGTAGGACAAACAGAGACCCGATTAGATCATTTTATATACGGTTAATATAAGAATTAAGCGTAATTCTATCACATTTGTTCAATTTACGTCACTCCTATTTCAGATAGCCTACTGGGCTAGCCGCCATCTTAGAGCGCGTGGAATAGCGAGTAAAATGCACTATTAGCCTTCTATGATAGGGCAATCAGAGACCCGATTAGATCATTTTATATTTTGGTTAATATAAGAATTCAGCGAAATCCTATCACATTTGTTCAATTTACGTCGCTCCTATTTCAGATAGCGAATTGGGCCAAGCGGCATCTCAAAGCGCATGGAATGGCGAATAAAATGCACTATTAAACTTCTAGGGTAGGGCAAACAGAGACCCGATTAGATCATTTTATATATGGTTAATTTAAGAACTCAGCAAAATTCTATCACATTTGTTCAATTTACGTCGCTCCTATTTCAGATAGCGTACTGGGCGAGGCGGCATCTTAAAGCGCGTGGAATGGCGAGTAAAATGCACTATTAGCCTTCTATGATAGGGCAAATCAGAGACCCGATTAGATCATTTATATTAATGTTAATATAAGAATTAATCGTAATTCTATCACATTTGTTCAATTTACGTCGCTCCTATTTCGGATAGCGTACTGGACTAAGCGGCATCTTAAAGCGCGTGGAATGGCGAGTAAAATGCACTATTAAACTTCTAGGGTAGGGCAAACAGAGACCCGATTAGATCATTTTATATTATAGTTAATTTCAGAATTCAGCGAAATTCTATCACATTTGTTCAATTTACGTCGCTCAAATTTCAGATAGCGTATTGGGCTAAGCGGCATCTCAAAGCGCATGAAATGACGAGTAAAATGCACTATTATACTTCTAGGCTAGGGCGAACAGAGACCCGATTAGATCATTTTACATTATGGTTAATAAAAGAATTCAGCGAAATTCTATCACATTTGTTCACCTACGTCGCTCCTATTTCAGATAGCGTATTGGGCTAAGCGGCATCTCAATGCGCATGAAATGGCGAGTAAAACGAACTATTAAACTTCTAGGGTAGGGTAAACTGAGACCCGATTAGATCATTTTATATTATGGTTAATTTAAGAATTCAGCAAAATTCAATCACATTTGTTCAATTTTCGTCGCTCCTATTTCAGATAGCGTACTGGGCTAGGCGGCATCTTAAAGCGCCCGGAATGTCGAGTAAAATGCACTATTAAACTTCTATGATAGGGCAATCAGAGACCCGATTAGATCATTTTATATTTTGGTTAATATAAGAATTCAGCGAAATTCTATCACATTTGTTCAATTTATGTCGCTCCTATTTCAGATAGCGTATTGGGCTAAGCGGCATCTCAAAGCGCATGAAAATAAGGAGTAAAATGCACTATTAAAGTTCTAGGGTAGGGCAAACAGAGACCCGACTAGATCATTTTTTATTATGGTTAATTTAAGAATTCAGCGAAATACTATCACATTCGTTCAATTTACGTCGCTCCTATTTCAGACAGCGTATTGGGCTAAGCGGCATCTCAAAGCGCATGAAATGAGGAGTAAAATGCACTATTAAAGTTCTAGGGTAGGGTAAGCAGAGACCCGACTAGATCATTTTATATTATGGTTAATTTAAGAATTCAGCGAAATACTATCACATTCGTTCAATTTACGTCGCTCCTGTTTCAGATAGCGTATTGGGCAAAGCCGCATCTCAAAGCGCATGAAATGACGAGTAAAATGCAGTATTAAACTTCTAGGGTAGGACAAGCAGTGACCCGATTAGACCATTTTATATTATGGTTAATTTAAGAATTCAGCAAAATTCTATCACATTTGTTCAATTTACGTCGCTCCTATTTCAGATAGCGTACTGGGCTAGGCGTCAGCTTAAAGCGCGTGGAATGGCGAGTAAAATGCACTATTAAGCTTCTATGATAGGGCAATCCGAGACCCGATTAGATCATTTTATATTTTGGTTAATATAAGAATTCATCGAAATTCTATCACATTTGTTCAATTTACGTCGCTCACGTTTCATATAGCGTATTGGGCTAAGCGGCATCTCAAAGCGCATGAAATGGCGATGTGAAATGCACTATTAAACTTCCAGGCTAGGGCGAACAGAGACCCGATTAGATCATTTTACATTCTGGTTAATAAAATAATTCAGCGAAATTCTATCACATTTGTTCAACTTTCGTTGCTCCTATTTCAGATAGCGTATTGGGTTAAGCGGCATCTCAAAGCGCATGAAATGGCGAGTACAATGCACTATTAAACTTCTAGGGTAGGGCAAACAGAGACCCGATTAGATCATTTTATATTATGGTTAATTTAAGAATTAGCAAAATTCTATCACATTTGTTCAATTTACGTCGCTCCTATTTCGGATAGCGTACTGGGCTAGGCGGCATCCTAAAGCGCGTGGAGTGGCGAGTCAAATGCACTATTAAACATGTATGATAGGGCAATCAGAGACGCGATTAGATCATTTTATATTTTGTTTAATACAAGATTTCAGGGAAATTCTATCACATTTGTTCAATTCGTGTCGCTCATATTTCAGATAGCGTATTGGGCTAAGCGGCATCTCAAAGCGCATGGAATGGCGAGTAAAATGCAGTGTTAAACTTCAATGATAGGGCAGTCAGAGACCCGATTAGATCATTTTATATTTTGTTTAATATAAGATTTCAGGGAAATCCTATCACATTTGTTCTATTTACGTCGCTCCTATTTCAGTTAGCGTATTGGGCTAACCGGCATCTCAAAGCGCATGAAATGGCGAATAAAATGGACTATTAAACTTCTAGGGTAGGGCAAACGGAGACCCGATTAGATCATTTTATATTACGGTTAATATAAGAATTCAGCGTAATTCTATCACATTTGTTCAATTTACGTCGCTCCTATTTCAGATAGCGTACTGGGCTGGCCGGCATCTTAAAGCGCGTGGAATGGCGAGTAAAATGCACTATTAAACTTCTAGGGTAGGGCAATCAGTGACCCGATGAGATCATTTTATATTATAGTTAATTTAAGAATTCAGGGAAATTCTATCACATTTGTTCAATTTACGTCGCTCCTATTTCAGATAGCGTATTGGGCTAAGCGGCAACTGAAAGCGCATGAAATGGAGAGTGAAATGCACTATTAAACTTCTAGGGTAGGGCGAACAGAGACCCGATTAGATCATTTTACATTAAGGTTAATATAAGAATTCAGGGATATCCTATCACATTTGTTCAATTTACGTCGCTCCTATTTCAGATAGCGTATGGGCTACGCGGTATCACAAAGCGCATGAAATGGCGAATAAAATGCACTATTAAACTTCTAGGCTAGGGCGAACAGAGACCCGATTAGATCATTTTACATTCTGGTTAATAAAATAATTCAGCGAAATTCTATCACATTTGTTCAACTTTCGTTGCTCCTATTTCAGATAGCGTATTGGGTTAAGCGGCATCTCAAAGCGCATGAAATGGCGCGTAAAATGCACTATTAAAGTTCTAGGGTAGGGCAAACAGAGTCCCGATTAGATCATTTTATATTATGGTTAATTTAAGAATTCAGCAAAATTCTATCACATTTGTTCAATTTACGTCGCTCCTATTTCGGATAGCGTACTGGGCTAGGCGGCATCCTAAAGCGCGTGGAGTGGCGAGTAAAATGCACTATTAAACTTGTATGATAGGGCAATCAGAGACGCGGTTAGATCATTTTATATTTTATTTAATACAAGATTTCAGGGAAATTCTATCACATTTGTTCAATTCGTGTCGCTCATATTTCAGATAGCGTATTGGGCTAAGCGGCATCTGAAAGCGCATGAAATGGCGAGTAAAATGCACTATTAAACTCCTAGGGTAGGGCAAACAGAGACCCGATTAGATCATTTTATATTATGGTTAATTTAAGAATTCAGCAAGATTCTATCACATTTGTTGAATTTACGTCGCTCCTATTTCAGATAGCGTACTGGGCTAGGCGGCATCTTAAAGCGCGTTGAATGGCGAGTAAAATGCACTGTTAAACTTCTATGATAGGGCAGTCAGAGACCCGATTAGATCATTTTATATTTTGTTTAATATAAGATTTCAGGGAAATCCTATCACATTTGTTCTATTTACGTCGCTCCTATTTCAGTTAGCGTATTGGGCTAACCGGCATCTCAAAGCGCATGAAATGGCGAATAAAATGGACTATTAAACTTCTAGGGTAGGGCAAACGGAGACCCGATTAGATCATTTTATATTACGGTTAATATAAGAATTCAGCGTAATTCTATCACATTTCTTCTAATTACGTCGCTCCTATTTCAGATAGCGTACTGGGCTGGCCGGCATCTTAAAGCGCGTGGAATGGCGAGTAAAATGCACTATTAAACTTGTATGATAGGGCAATCAGAGACGCGATTAGATCATTTTATATTTTGTTTAATATAAGATTTCAGGGAAATTCTATCACATTTGTTCAATTTACGTCGCTCCTATTTCAGATAGCGTATTGGGCTAAGCGGCAACTGAAAGCGCATGAAATGGAGAGTGAAATGCACTATTAAACTTCTAGGGTAGGGCGAACAGAGACCCGATTAGATCATTTTACATTAAGGTTAATATAAGAATTCAGGGATATCCTATCACATTTGTTCAACTTTCGTTGCTCCTATTTCAGATAGCGTATTGGGTTAAGCGGCATCTCAAAGCGCATGAAATGGCGCGTAAAATGCACTATTAAAGTTCTAGGGTAGGGCAAACAGAGACCCGATTAGTACATTTTATATTATGGTTAATTTAAGAATTCAGCAAAATTCTATCACATTTGTTCAATTTACGTCGCTCCTATTTCGGATAGCGTACTGGGCTAGGCGGCATCCTAAAGCGCGTGGAGTGGCGAATAAAATGCACTATTAAACTTGTATGATAGGGCAATCAGAGACGCGGTTAGATCATTTTATATTTTATTTAATACAAGATTTCAGGGAAATTCTATCACATTTGTTCAATTCGTGTCGCTCATATTTCAGATAGCGTATTGGGCTAAGCGGCATCTGAAAGCGCATGAAATGGCGAGTAAAATGCACTATTAAACTCCTAGGGTAGGGCAAACAGAGACCCGATTAGATCATTTTATATTATGGTTAATTTAAGAATTCAGCAAGATTCTATCACATTTGTTGAATTTACGTCGCTCCTATTTCAGATAGCGTACTGGGCTAGGCGGCATCTTAAAGCGCGTGGAATGGCGAGTAAAATGCACTGTTAAACTTCTATGATAGGGCAGTCAGAGACCCGATTAGATCATTTTATATTTTGTTTAATATAAGATTTCAGGGAAATCCTATCACATTTGTTCTATTTACGTCGCTCCTATTTCAGTTAGCGTATTGGGCTAACCGGCATCTCAAAGCGCATGAAATGGCGAATAAAATGGACTATTAAACTTCTAGGGTAGGGCAAACGGAGACCCGATTAGATCATTTTATATTACGGTTAATATAAGAATTCAGCGTAATTCTATCACATTTCTTCAAATTACGTCGCTCCTATTTCAGATAGCGTACTGGGCTGGCCGGCATCTTAAAGCGCGTGGAATGGCGAGTAAAATGCACTATTAAACTTGTATGATAGGGCAATCAGAGACGCGATTAGATCATTTTATATTTTGTTTAATATAAGATTTCAGGGAAATTCTATCACATTTGTTCAATTTACGTCGCTCCTATTTCAGATAGCGTACTGGGCTAGGCGGCATCTCAAAGCGCATGGAATGTCGAGTAAAATGCACTACTATTCTTCTATGATAGGGCAATCAGAGACCCGAGTAGATCATTTTATATTTTGATTAATATAAGATTTCAGGGAAATTCTATCACATTTGTTCAATTTACGTCGCTCCTATTTCAGATAGCGTATTGGGCTAAGCCGGATCTCAAAGCGCATGAAATGGCGACTAAAATGCACTATTATACTTCTAGGGTAGGGCAAACAGAGACCCGATTAGATCATCTTATATTATGGTTAATTTAAGAATTCAGCAAAATTCTATCACATTTGTTCAACTTACGTCGCTCCTATTTCAGATAGCGTACTGGGCTAGGCGGCAACTTAAAGCGCGTGGAATGGCGAGTAAGATGCACTACTAAACTTCTATGATAGGGCGAACAGAGACCCGATTAGATCATTTTATATTTTGTTTAATATAAGATTTCAGGGAAATTCTATCACATTTGTTCAATTTACGTCGCTCCCATTTCAGATAGCGTATTGGGCTAAGTGGCAACTGAAAGCGCATGAAATGACGAGTGAAATGCACTATTAAACTTCTAGGCTAGGGCGAACAGAGACCCGATTAGATCATTTTACATTCTGGTTAATAAAATAATTCAGCGAAATTCTATCACATTTGTTCAACTTTCGTTGCTCCTATTTCAGATAGCGTATTGGGTTAAGCGGCATCTCAAAGCGCATGAAATGGTGAGTCAAATGCACTATTAAACTTCTAGGGTAGGGCAAACAGAGACCCGATTAGATCATTTCATATTATGGTTAATTTAAGAATACAGCAAAATTCTATCACATTCGTTCAATTTAGGTCGCTCCTATTTCAGATAGCGTATTGGGCTAAGCGGCATCTCAAAGCGCATGAAATGGCGAGTGAAATGCACTATAAGACTTCTATGGTAGGGCGAACAGAGACCAGATTAGATCATTTTACATTCTGGTTAATAAAATAATTCAGCGAAATTCTATCACATTTGTTCAACTTTCGTCGCTCGTATTTCAGATAGCGTATTGAGCTAAGCGGCATCTGGAAGCGCATGAAATGGCGAGTATAATGCACTATTAAACTTCTAGGATAAGGCAAACAGATACCCGATTAGATCATTTTATATTACGGTTAATATAAGAATGCAGCGTAATTCTATCACATTCGTTCAAGTTACGTCGCTCCTATTTCAGATAGCATACTGGGCTAGGCGGCATCTTAAAGCGCGTGGAATGGCGAGTAAAATGCACTACTAATCTTCTATGATAGGGCAATCAGAGACCCGATTAGATCATTTTATATTTTGTTTAATATAAGATTTCAGGGAAATTCTATCACATTTGTTCAATTTACGTCGCTCCCATTTCAGATAGCGTATTGGGCTAAGTGGCATCTCAAAGCGCATGAAATAAGGAGTAAAATGCACTATTAAAGTTCTAGGGTAGGGCAAACAGAGACCCGACTAGATCATTTTATATTATGGTTAATTTACGAATTCAGCGAAATACTATCACATTCGTTCAATTTACGTCGCTCCTATTTCAGATAGCGTATTGGGCTAAGCGGCATCTCAAAGCGCATGAAATGAGGAGTAAAATGCACTATTAAAGTTCTAGGGTAGGGCAAGCAGAGACCCGACTAGATCATTTTATATTATGGTTTATTTAAGAATTCAGCGAAATACTATCACATTCGTTCAATTTACGTCGGTCCTGTTTCAGATAGCGTATTGGGCAAAGCGGCATCTCAAAGCGCATGAAATGACGAGTAAAATGCAGTATTAAACTTCTAGGGTAGGACAAGCAGTGACCCGATTAGACCATTTTATATTATGGTTAATTTAAGAATTCAGCAAAATTCTATCACATTTGTTCAATTTACGTTGCTCCTTTTTCAGATAGCGTACTGGGCTAGGCGTCAGCTTAAAGCGCGTGGAATGGCGAGTAAAATGCACTATTAAACTTCTATGATAGGGCAATCCGAGACCCGATTAGATCATTTTATATTTTGGTTAATATAAGATTTCAGGGAAATAGTATCACATTTGTTCAATTTACGTCGCTCCTATTCCAGATAGCGTGTTCGGCTAAGCGGCATCACAAAGCGCATGAAATGACGAGTAAAATGCACTATTAAACTTCTAGGGTAGGGCAAGCAGAGACCCGATTAGATCATTTTATATTATGGTTAATTTAAGAATTCAGCAAAATTCTATCACATTCGTTCAATTTAGGTCGCTCCTATTTCAGATAGCGTATTGGGCTAAGCGGCATCTCAAAGCGCATGAAATGGCGAGTGAAATGCACTATAAGACTTCTATGGTAGGGCGAACAGAGACCAGATTAGATCATTTTACATTCTGGTTAATAAAATAATTCAGCGAAATTCTATCACATTTGTTCAACTTTCGTCGCTCGTATTTCAGATAGCGTATTGAGCTAAGCGGCATCTCGAAGCGCATGAAATGGCGAGTATAATGCACTATTAAACTTCTAGGATAAGGCAAACAGATACCCGATTAGATCATTTTATATTACGGTTAATATAAGAATGCAGCGTAATTCTATCACATTCGTTCAAGTTACGTCGCTCCTATTTCAGATAGCGTACTGGGCTAGGCGGCATCTTAAAGCGCGTGGAATGGCGAGTAAAATGCACTACTAATCTTCTATGATAGGGCAATCAGAGACCCGATTAGATCATTTTATATTTTGTTTAATATAAGATTTCAGGGAAATTCTATCACATTTGTTCAATTTACGTCGCTCCCATTTCAGATAGCGTATTGGGCTAAGTGGCAACTGAAAGCGCATGAAATGACGAGTGAAATGCACTATTAAACTTCTAGGCTAGGGCGAACAGAGACCCGATTAGATCATTTTACATTCTGGTTAATAAAATAATTCAGCGTAATTCTATCACATTTGTTCAACTTTCGTTGCTCCTATTTCAGATAGCGTATTGGGTTAAGCGGCATCTCAAAGCGCATGAAATGGTGAGTCAAATGCACTATTAAACTTCTAGGGTAGGGCAAACAGAGACCCGACTAGATCATTTTATATTATGGTTAATTTAAGAATTCAGCGAAATACTATCACATTCGTTCAATTTACGTCGCTCCTATTTCAGATAGCGTATTGGGCTAAGCGGCATCTCAAAGCGCATGAAATGAGGAGTAAAATGCACTATTAAAGTTCTAGGGTAGGGCAAGCAGAGACCCGACTAGATCATTTTATATTATGGTTTATTTAAGAATTCAGCGAAATACTATCACATTCGTTCAATTTACGTCGGTCCTGTTTCAGATAGCGTATTGGGCAAAGCGGCATCTCAAAGCGCATGAAATGACGAGTAAAATGCAGTATTAAACTTCTAGGGTAGGACAAGCAGTGACCCGATTAGACCATTTTATATTATGGTTAATTTAAGAATTCAGCAAAATTCTATCACATTTGTTCAATTTACGTTGCTCCTTTTTCAGATAGCGTACTGGGCTAGGCGTCAGCTTAAAGCGCGTGGAATGGCGAGTAAAATGCACTATTAAACTTCTATGATAGGGCAATCCGAGACCCGATTAGATCATTTTATATTTTGGTTAATATAAGAATTCATCGAAATTCTATCACATTTGTTCAATTTACGTCGCTCACGTTTCATATAGCGTATTGGGCTAAGCGGCATCTCAAAGCGCATGAAATGGCGAGTAAAATGCACTATTATACTTCTAGGGTAGGGCAAACAGAGACCCGATTAGATCATTTTATATTATGGTTAATTTAATCATTCAGCAAAATTCTATCACTTTGGTTCAATTTACGTCGTTCGTATTTCAGATAGCGTACTGGGCTAGGCGGCACCTTAAAGCGCGTGGAATGGCGATTAAAATGCACTATTAAGCTTCTATGATAGGGCAATAAGAGACCCGATTAGATCATTTTATATTTTGGTTAATATAAGAATTCAGCGAAATTCCATCACATTTATTCAATTTACGTCGCTCCTATTTCAGATAGCTTATTGAGCTAAGCGGCATCTCAAAGCGCATGAAATGGCGAGTAAAATGCACTATTAGATTTCTATGGTAGGGCGTACAGAGACCCGATTAGATCATTTTATATTTTGTTTAATATAAGATTTCAGGGAAATTCTATCGCATTTGTTCAATTTACGTCGCTCCTATTTCAGATAGCGTATTGGGCTAAGCGGCATCTCAAAGAGCATGAAATGGAGAATAAAATGCACTATTAAACTTCTAGGCTAGGGAGAACAGAGACCCGATTAGATCATTTTACATTATGGTTCATAAAAGAATTCAGCGAAATTCTATCACATTTTTTCAACTTACGTCGCTCCTATTTCAGATAGCGTATTGGGCTAAGCGGCAGCCCAAGCGCATGAAATGGCGAGTAAAATGCAATATTAAGCTTCTAGGGTAGCGCAAACAGATACCCGATTAGATCATTTTATATTATGGTTAATTTAAGAATTCAGCAAAATACTATCACATTTGTTCAATTTACGTCGCTCCTATTTCAGATAGCGTATTGGGCTAAGCGGCATCTCAAAGCGCATGAAATGGCGAGTGAAATGCACTATCAAACTTCTAGGATAAGGCAAACAGAGACCCGATAAGATCATTTTATATTACGGTTAATATAAGAATTCAGCGTAATTCTATCACATTTGTTCAACTTACGTCGCTCCTATTTCAGGTAGCGTACTGGGCTAGGCGGCATCTTAAAGCGCGTGGAATGGCGAGTAAAATGCACTATTAAACTTCTAGGATAAGGCAAACAGTGACCCGATTAGATCATTTTATATTACGGTTAATATAAGAATGCGGCGTAATTCTTTCACATTTGTTCAATTTACGTCGCTGCGATTCCAGATAGCTTATTGTGCTTAGCGGCATCTCAAAGCGCATGAAATGGCGAGTAAGATGCACTATTAAAGTTCAATGGTAGGGCGAACAGAGACCCGATTAGATCATTTTACATTAAGGTTAATATAAGAATTCAGGGAAATTCTATCACATTTGATCAATTTACGTCGCTCCTATTTCAGATAGCGTATTGGGCTAAGCGGCATCTCAAAGAGCATGAAATGGAGAATAAAATGCACTATTAAACTTCTAGGCTAGGGAGAACAGAGACCCGATTAGATCATTTTACATTATGGTTCATAAAAGAATTCAGCGAAATTCTATCACATTTGTTCAATTTACGTCGCTCCTATTTCAGACAGCGTATTCGGCTAAGCGGCCTCTCAAAGCGCATGAAATGGCGAGTAAAATGCGCTATTAAACTTTTAGGATAAGGCAATCAGAGACCAGATTAGATCATTCTATATTACGGTTAATATAAGAATTCAGCGTAATTCTATCACATTTGTTCATCTTACGTCGCTCCTATTTCAGATAGCCTACTGGGCTAGGCGGCATCTTAAAGCGCGTGGAAGGGCGAGTAAAATGCACTACTAAACTTCTATGCTAGAGCAATCAGAGACCCGATTAGATCATTTTATATTTTGTTCAATATAAGATTTCAGGGAAATTCTATCACATTTGTTCAATTTACGTCGCTGCTATTTCAGATAGCGTACTGGGTTCGGCCGCATCTTAAAGCGCGTGGAATGGCGAGTGAAATGCACTATTAGACTTCTATGGTAGGGCGAACAGAGACCCGATTAGATCATTTTATATTATGGTTAATTTAACAATTCAGCGAAATTCTATCACATTTGTTCAATTTACGTCGCTCCTATTTCAGATATCGTATTGGGCTAAGCGGCATCTCAAAGCGTATGAAATGGCGAGTAAAATGCACTATTAAACTTCTAGGAAAAGGCAAACAGAGACCCGATTAGATCATTTTATATTACGGTTAATATAAGAATTCAGCGAAATTCTATCACATTTGTTCAACTTACGTCGCTCCTATTTCAGGTAGCGTACTGGGCTAGGCGGCATCTTAAAGCGCGTGGAATGGCGAGTAAAATGCACTATTAAACTTCTAGGATAAGGCAAACAGAGACCCGATTAGATCATTTTATATTACGGTTAATATAAGAATTCAGCGAAATTCTATCACATTTGTTCAATTTACGTCGCTCATATTTCAGATAGCGAACTGGGCTATGCGGCATCTTAAAGCGCGCGGAATGGCGAGCAAAATGCACTGCTAAACTTCTATGATAGGGCAATCAGAGACCCGATTAGATCATTTTATATTTTGTTTAATATAAGATTTCAGGGAAATTCTATCACATTTGTTTAATTTACGTCGCTCCTATTTCAGATAGCGTATTGGGCGAAGCGGCATCTCAAAGCGCATGAAATGGCGACTAAAATGCACTATTAAACTTCTAAGGTAGGGCAAGCAGAGACCCGATTAGATAATTTTATATTATGGTTAATTTAAGAATTCCGCAAAATTCTATCACATTCGTTCAATTAAGGTCGCTCCTATTTCAGATAGCGTACTGGGATAGGCGGCATCTTAAAGCGCGTGGAATGCCGAGTAAAATCCACTATTAAACTTCTAGGCTAGGGCGAACAGAGACCAGATTAGATCATTTTACATTCTGGTTAATAAAATAATTCAGCGAAATTCTATCACATTTGTTCAACTTTCGTCGCTCATATTTCAGATAGCGTATTGGGCTAAGCGGCCTCTCAAAGCGCATGAAATGGCGGGTAAAATGCACTATTAAACTTCTAGGGTAGGACAATCAGTGACCCGATTAGATCATTTTATATTATAGTTAATTTAAGAATTCAGCAAAATTGTATCACATTTGTTCAATTTACGTCGCTCCTATTTCAGATAGCGCATTGGGCTAAGCGGCATCTCAAAGCGCATGAAATGGCGAGTAAAATGCACTATCAAACTTCTAGGATAAGGCAAACAGAGACCCGATAAGATCATTTTATATTACGGTTAATATAAGAATTCAGCGTAATTCTATCACATTTGTTCAACTTACGTCGCTCCTATTTCAGGTAGCGTACTGGGCTAGGCGGCATCTTAAAGCGCGTGGAATGGCGAGTAAAATGCACTATTAAACTTCTAGGATAAGGCAAACAGAGACCCGATTAGATCATTTTATATTACGGTTAATATAAGAATGCGGCGTAATCCTTTCACATTTGTTCAATTTACGTCGCTGCGATTCCAGATAGCTTATTGTGCTTAGCGGCATCTCAAAGCGCATGAAATGACGAGTGAAATGCACTATTAAACTTCTAGGGTAGGGAAACCAGAGACCCGATTAGATCATTTTATATTAAGGTTACTTTAAGAATTCTGCGAAATTCTATCACATTTGTTCAATTTACGTCGCTCCTATTTCAAATAGCGTATTGGGCTAAGCGGCATCACAAAGCGCATGAAATGGCGAGTGAAATGCACCATTAGACTTCTATGGTAGGGCGAACAGAGACCCGATTAGATCATTTTACATTAAGGTTAATATAAGGATTCACGGATATTCTATCACATTTGTTCAATTTACGTCGCTCCTATTTCAGGTAGCGTATTGGGCTATGCGGCATCTCAAAGCGCATGAAATGGCGAGTAAAATGCACTATTAAAGTTCAATGGTAGGGCGAACAGAGACCCGATTAGATCATTTTACATTAAGGTTAATATAAGGATTCACGGAAATTCTATCACATTTGTTCAATTTACGTCGCTCCTATTTCAGACAGCGTACTGGGCTAGGCGGCATCTTAAAGCGCGTGGAATGGCGAGTAAAATGCACTGTTAAACTTCTATGATAGGGCAGTCAGAGACCCGATTAGATCATTTTATATTTTGTTTAATATAAGATTTCAGGGAAATCCTATCACATTTGTTCTATTTACGTCGCTCCTATTTCAGTTAGCGTATTGGCCTAACCGGCATCTCAAAGCGCATGAAATGGCGAATAAAATGGACTATTAAACTTCTAGGGTAGGGCAAACGGAGACCCGATTAGATCATTTTATATTACGGTTAATATAAGAATTCAGCGTAATTCTATCACATTTCTCAAATTACGTCGCTCCTATTTCAGATAGCGTACTGGGCTGACCGGCATCTTAAAGCGCGTGGAATGGCGAGTAAAATGCACTATTAAACTTCTATGATAGGGCAATCAGTGACCCGATTAGATCATTCTATATTATAGTTAATTTATGAATTCAGCGAAATTCTATCACATTTGTTCAATTTACGTCGCTCCTATTTCAGATAGCGTATTGGGCTAAGCGGCATCTCAAAGCGCATGAAATGCCGAGCAAAATGCACTATTAAACTTCTAGGGTAGGGCAAACAGAGACCCGATTAGATCATTTTATATTTTTGTTAATATAAGAATTCAGCGAAATTCTATCACATTTGTTCAATTTACGTCGCTCATATTTCAGATAGCGTATTGGGCTAAGCGGCATCTCAAAGCGCATGAAATGGCAAGTAAAATGCACTATTAAACTTCTAGGGTAGGGCAATCAGTGACCCGATTAGATCATTTTATATTATAGTTAATTTTAGAATTCAGCGAAATTCTATCACATTTGTTCAATTTACGTCGCTCCTATTTCAGAGAGCGTATTGGGCTATGCGGCATCTTAAAGCGCTCGGAATGGCGAGTAAAATGCACTATTAAACTTCTATGCTAGGGCAATCAGAGACCCGATTAGATCATTTTATATTTTGGTTAATATAAGAATTCAGTGAAATTCTATCACATTTGTTCAATTTACGTCGCTCCTATTTCAGATAGCGTATTGGGCAAAGCGGCATCTCAAAGCGTATGAAATGGCGAATAAAATGCACTATTAAAGTTCTAGATTCGGGCGAACAGAGATCCGATTAGATCATTTTACATTATGGTTAATAAATGAATTCAGCGAAATTCTATCACATTTGTTCCACATATATCGCTCCAATTTCAGATAGCGTATTAGGCTAAGCGGCATCTCAAAGCGCATGAAATGACGAGTAAAATGCACTATTAAACTTCTAGGGTAGGGCAAGCAGAGACCCGATTAGATCATTTTATATTATGGTTAATTTAAGAATTCAGCAAAATTCTATCACATTCGTTCAATTTAGGTCGCTCCTATTTCAGATAGCGTATTGGGCTAAGCGGCATCTCAAAGCGCATGAAATGGCGAGTGAAATGCACTATAAGACTTCTATGGTAGGGCGAACAGAGACCAGATTAGATCATTTTACATTCTGGTTAATAAAATAATTCAGCGAAATTCTATCACATTCGTTCAACTTTCGTCGCTCCTATTTCAGATAGCGTATTGAGCTAAGCGGCATCTCGAAGCGCATGAAATGGCGAGTATAATGCACTCTTAAACTTCTAGGATAAGGCAAACAGATACCCGGTTAGATCATTTTATATTACGGTTAATATAAGAATGCAGCGTAATTCTATCACATTTGTTCAAGTTACGTCCCTCCTATTTCAGATAGCGTACTGTGCTAGGTGGCATCTTAAAGCGCGTGGAATGGCGAATAAGATGCAGTACTAATCTTCTATGATAGGGCAATCATTGACCCGATTAGATCATTTTATATTTTATTTAATATAAGATTTCAGGGAAATTCTATCACATTTGTTCAATTTACGTCGCTCCTATTTCAGATAGCGTATTGGGCTAAGCGGCAACTGAAAGCGCATGAAATGACGAGTGAAATGCACTATTAAACTTCTAGGGTAGGGCGAACAGAGACCCGATTAGATCATTTTACATTAAGGTTAATATAAGAATTCCGCAAAATTCTATCACATTTGTTTAATTTACGTCGCTCCTATTTCAGATAGCGTATTGGGCGAAGCGGCATCTCAAAGCGCATGAAATGGCGACTAAAATGCACTATTAAACTTCTAAGGTAGGGCAAGCAGAGACCCGATTAGATAATTTTATATTATGGTTAATTTAAGAATTCCGCAAAATTCTATCACATTCGTTCAATTAAGGTCGCTCCTATTTCAGATAGCGTACTGGGATAGGCGGCATCTTAAAGCGCGTGGAATGCCGAGTAAAATCCACTATTAAACTTCTAGGCTAGGGCGAACAGAGACCAGATTAGATCATTTTACATTCTGGTTAATAAAATAATTCAGCGAAATTCTATCACATTTGTTCAACTTTCGTCGCTCATATTTCAGATAGCGTATTGGGCTAAGCGGCCTCTCAAAGCGCATGAAATGGCGGGTAAAATGCACTATTAAACTTCTAGGGTAGGACAATCAGTGACCCGATTAGATCATTTTATATTATAGTTAATTTAAGAATTCAGCAAAATTGTATCACATTTGTTCAATTTACGTCGCTCCTATTTCAGATAGCGCATTGGGCTAAGCGGCATCTCAAAGCGCATGAAATGGCGAGTAAAATGCACTATCAAACTTCTAGGATAAGGCAAACAGAGACCCGATAAGATCATTTTATATTACGGTTAATATAAGAATTCAGCGTAATTCTATCACATTTGTTCAACTTACGTCGCTCCTATTTCAGGTAGCGTACTGGGCTAGGCGGCATCTTAAAGCGCGTGGAATGGCGAGTAAAATGCACTATTAAACTTCTAGGATAAGGCAAACAGAGACCCGATTAGATCATTTTATATTACGGTTAATATAAGAATGCGGCGTAATCCTTTCACATTTGTTCAATTTACGTCGCTGCGATTCCAGATAGCTTATTGTGCTTAGCGGCATCTCAAAGCGCATGAAATGACGAGTGAAATGCACTATTAAACTTCTAGGGTAGGGAAACCAGAGACCCGATTAGATCATTTTATATTAAGGTTACTTTAAGAATTCTGCGAAATTCTATCACATTTGTTCAATTTACGTCGCTCCTATTTCAAATAGCGTATTGGGCTAAGCGGCATCACAAAGCGCATGAAATGGCGAGTGAAATGCACCATTAGACTTCTATGGTAGGGCGAACAGAGACCCGATTAGATCATTTTACATTAAGGTTAATATAAGGATTCACGGATATTCTATCACATTTGTTCAATTTACGTCGCTCCTATTTCAGGTAGCGTATTGGGCTATGCGGCATCTCAAAGCGCATGAAATGGCGAGTAAAATGCACTATTAAAGTTCAATGGTAGGGCGAACAGAGACCCGATTAGATCATTTTACATTAAGGTTAATATAAGGATTCACGGAAATTCTATCACATTTGTTCAATTTACGTCGCTCCTATTTCAGACAGCGTACTGGGCTAGGCGGCATCTTAAAGCGCGTGGAATGGCGAGTAAAATGCACTGTTAAACTTCTATGATAGGGCAGTCAGAGACCCGATTAGATCATTTTATATTTTGTTTAATATAAGATTTCAGGGAAATCCTATCACATTTGTTCTATTTACGTCGCTCCTATTTCAGTTAGCGTATTGGCCTAACCGGCATCTCAAAGCGCATGAAATGGCGAATAAAATGGACTATTAAACTTCTAGGGTAGGGCAAACGGAGACCCGATTAGATCATTTTATATTACGGTTAATATAAGAATTCAGCGTAATTCTATCACATTTCTCAAATTACGTCGCTCCTATTTCAGATAGCGTACTGGGCTGACCGGCATCTTAAAGCGCGTGGAATGGCGAGTAAAATGCACTATTAAACTTCTATGATAGGGCAATCAGTGACCCGATTAGATCATTCTATATTATAGTTAATTTATGAATTCAGCGAAATTCTATCACATTTGTTCAATTTACGTCGCTCCTATTTCAGATAGCGTATTGGGCTAAGCGGCATCTCAAAGCGCATGAAATGCCGAGCAAAATGCACTATTAAACTTCTAGGGTAGGGCAAACAGAGACCCGATTAGATCATTTTATATTTTTGTTAATATAAGAATTCAGCGAAATTCTATCACATTTGTTCAATTTACGTCGCTCATATTTCCGATAGCGTATTGGGCTAAGCGGCATCTCAAAGCGCATGAAATGGCGAGTAAAATGCACTATTAAACTTCTAGGGTAGGGCAATCAGTGACCCGATTAGATCATTTTATATTATAGTTAATTTAAGAATTCATCGATATTCTATCACATTTGTTCAATTTACGTCGCTCCTATTTCAGATAGCGTATTGGGCTAAGCGGCATCTCAAAGCGCATGAAATGGCGAGCAAAATGCACTATTAAACTTCTAGGGTAGGGCAAACAGAGACCCGATTAGATCATTTTGTACTATGGATAATTTAAGAATTCAGCAAAATTCTATCACGTTTGTTCAATTTACGTCGCTCCTATTTCAGATAGCGTGTTGGGTTAAGCGGCATCTCGAAGCGCATGAAATGGCGAGTATAATGCACTATTAAACTTCTAGGATAAGGCAAACAGATACCCGATTAGATCATTTTATATTATGGTTAATATAAGAATTCAGCGAAATTCTATCACATTTGTTCAATTTACGTCGCTCATATTTCAGATAGCGTATTGGGCTAAGCGGCATCTCAAAGCGCATGAAATGGCAAGTAAAATGCACTATTAAACTTCTAGGGTAGGGCAATCAGTGACCCGATTAGATCATTTATATTATAGTTAATTTTAGAATTCAGCGAAATTCTATCACATTTGTTCAATTTACGTCGCTCCTATTTCAGAGAGCGTATTGGGCTATGCGGCATCTTAAAGCGCTCGGAATGGCGAGTAAAATGCACTATTAAACTTCTATGCTAGGGCAATCAGAGACCCGATTAGATCATTTTATATTTTGGTTAATATAAGAATTCAGTGAAATTCTATCACATTTGTTCAATTTACGTCGCTCCTATTTCAGATAGCGTATTGGGCAAAGCGGCATCTCAAAGCGTATGAAATGGCGAATAAAATGCACTATTAAAGTTCTAGATTCGGGCGAACAGAGATCCGATTAGATCATTTTACATTATGGTTAATAAATGAATTCAGCGAAATTCTATCACATTTGTTCCACATATATCGCTCCAATTTCAGATAGCGTATTAGGCTAAGCGGCATCTCAAAGCGCATGAAATGACGAGTAAAATGCACTATTAAA